>SCHK01391779.1:0-18065 GCA_004124795.1 Poropuntius huangchuchieni | reverse complement strand
AACTTGTAAAAGTGGATATAGCATTATATGATCCCTTTAAGCATTTGATTGGCAGTGGTATTTCTGTGTCTATCAAAAGTCAAATTAGTGAGCAACAGCACAAGTTCAACAGCATCCTTGAATTGTGCATACACACAAAATAAAGCAGAAAACATACATTTTTGTAATATTTGTTTTATTGAATGGATGTATTTATACACTACCATTCAAAGGTTTGGGGTTTTTATTAAGCAAGGACACAGAAAAATAATCAAAAGTGACTTTAAAATCTTTTATAATGAAATCTGACAGATTTCTATTTCAAATAAATGCAGTTCTTTTGAACTTTCCATGAAATGTTCCTGATAATAATAATCGATAATAATAAGAAATGTTTCTGCAGCATCCAATCAGCATATTAGAATGGTTTCTGAAGGAACATGTGACAATAAAGACTGGAGTTATGGCGGGAGTAAATAACTTTTTAAAATATATTATAATACAAACAGTTACTTTAAATTGTAATTTTCCACAATAGTACAGTTTTAAACAAATACATAAAACATAGGTGAACATAAAATACTTCTTTCAAAAAAGAAAAAAAAACTATAATATAAGAATATATATAATATAATATAATGTAATTAATAAAAATATGTCTCTAATGAAGTAATCAATAACATATATACTAAAATTATGTTACGTATCTCCATTGTGACAGATACTGACTTTCTATTAGTACTTTGTAGTTTGACTTACTACTTTTTTGCAAAAGAGCGGGGTGCAGACAATTGCTACAAATTTTGATTCACATGTAGTTTAGAAAGCAAGCTCCCGAGTAGCTGCCCCAACACTGCATTTAGTCTTGAAATTGAAGTCAACGGTGCATGTTTTAAACCTGAAGCTATTTTAAGCTTAAAATTTAGCAAAAGAGTAGGAAATTGAGTGGGAACATGTCTAGCCTAGCACAAGAGTTGCATCTCCCCTTGATGATGTTGGCTAGGGATCTGTGTCTGATCAAGCTGGTGACCCATCAGTGAGTGTAACTGGTGTTAAAGATGCCTGCAGCTACAGGCCTGGACCTGCTGATGAAGCAGATTGCCCTGATGATTGGGAAGGAGAGAGAGAGAGACAATAGAGGGAATTTCACTTCTCCTCTCAGTCTGATACCATAATAAAGATGACATAGTAGAGAGACGCCTCTGGAAAGCGGTCATACCACACTCCCACAGTCACACACCCTTGTGTCCTTGCCGCTGTCATTGTAATTGGACACGTAGCCAGAAAATATAAAAAGAGCCTTTTTTAACAACAGCGTGGGTGTTAAACCATTCCTAATGAGGAAAATGCTGCCATTTAGGAGGCCTGTAAATTGCGCTTAAGGGAAAGATATGCAGGGGAAAAAGTGACGGGAAGACATGAGTAAAACGACTCGCTGCCCTGGAGGAAAAACAGGCCATTCACTCTCATCATGATGCATGATTTCATTAGGAGTGCAGGGATATTTACTAATACTAATTGGGAGAATCATATGTTCTCACTGAAGGCAATTACAATGAAAGGTCTATTTATAGGTTCTGCCTGTAGTACTTGCCATATTGGATAAATCGCATCGAAAAATATCAATTAGCAAATTATACTTAGATGCCACCCTGAACAGAAATGCACATTGCGTCATACACCTGTTTTAGTCTTAAAAGACGGAAATTGCAAAGTGAGATAGCATCTGTGAGCAAACCACTTCAAAAAAGTCCAATTCCAGCTTTTTTTAATGTAACTATAAATTAGACATGTTAAAAAGACAGAAGAAAGACATTTCTAATGTTACAAAATATTTCTGTTTCACATAAATGCCGTTCTATATTTATCAGAGAATACTAAGAAAAAATGTTCCCACAAAAATATTAAGCAGCACAGCTGTTTTCAACATTATTAATAATAACAAATATTTCTTGAGCAGCAAATCAGCATAATAGAATGATTTCAGAAAGCTCATGGCAAACTGATAATTCAGCTTTGCTATCCCAGGAATTAATTACATTTTAAAAATATATTAAAATAGAAAACAGTTATTTTAAATTGCAATAATATTTTCACATTCATATTACTGTATTATTTCACTGCGTTTAAAAAATAAATAAATGCAGCTTGGGTGAACGTAAAAAAATTCTTTCAAAAACATTAAAACCTCTTACCGAACCCAAACTTTTTAACAGGAGTGTATATTAAACTTGCCTCACCTCTAAAACGACTTTTTTCAATGATGACATTTGGATATTTTCTCCTGTTCAGCTCACAAATACATCACATTATGAAAGGAAATAGGTTGCAAACTGTATTGACTTTAAGTGAATGATTTCTACTCTGTATGCAGACTGACCTGAACAGCTCTTGTGCAGCCTCCACGGCAACTGCAAAAAAAAAAAAAAAAAAGGAAGAACAATCAGTGAGGAAACATTTCAGCGTGAGCTTCATCACACAATGAAATCATATTATTATGAGCAGACTAATTTCTTCTGCTTCACCTGTCTAATCAATAGTCCATGTTCATCACTACTGACGTCAGTGATAATTTGTGAAAAGCAATAAAAGTCTCAGTTATGGATTGAAAGTGGGGAAATGGATTTGACCGTAGGTTGAGACTGTAGCTAACACCATGTGAGTGCGTTGTACCTCGCACACCTTTAGATCGTGTTCGATGACGCTTCTCGGCTGCATCCACCTCCATCTGGAGAAAAGAAGCAGCAATTAGCCTGACCTCCATCTACTAGCAACCGTGAAAGCAAGTGTAAAAGGGCAATGATGTCTGCAGCAAGGATGGTTATGAAGTACACTGCACAAGAGACAGATCATAGATGATAAAAGAATATGTTTATTATGAAAAACACAGACTGTGAACCATGGATAACTAGTGGTCATACGGTACATGTAGCCATAATGCATCACTGTTTATACTGTATGAAGAGCTATTCTTTGTCTTATTCTGCACCCTAGTTGTGAATCAGTTTATAATGAACACAAATTTGGTCCACTGGACACTAGAAAACATCATCTTCTTACCTTTTTGTTGCAGCTGTTAAAAATACAGTGTTGTTACAAAATATGTCCTATTTTTTTTTAATCAAGAAAAATAAATATTGTACATACATAATGACATTAAGACATTAAAACACATAAACAACAACAAATCTGGTAAGTACTTTAATTCTTGTGTAATACTTTAAAGTTTGCAAGATTGCTTCTCTTGCTCATTAGGGATGAAAGATAATTAAAAGCAAAAGAAAGGCTGTGTTTTCTTACGACTTGAGAGACTTCAGAACACATGAATATAGTAAGTATTTGATGCTCGGTGCATTCTGGGAATGATTTTGACAACAGGACTGCAAAAACAACTCCCTGGTTCATGTAATGTACTTAGTACTGTACCATGGAGCAGATTGAGACACAACCCTAGTCTTCTAGTAATAGAATGGTTTATATATAATGATGGTTTTTTGTTTTTCAGGAAACAAAGCAGGACAAAGCCAACAAAATATGATTTAACATTCAATTCATTCAAAAGTTTGAAGTTAGTAAGATTTTTAACTGTTTTACATATTGTAAACTTTTCTATTTTAGCATATTTTATAATGCTGTCTATTCCGGCGATGGCAAAGTTGGATTTTCACCAGTCATTACTTCAGTCTTCAGTGTCATATCATCCTTCAGAAATCATTCGAATATGCTGATTTGTTAATTGCTTAGGAAACATTTAATATTATTATCATCTATTAATGTTAAATATAGTTTAATTTGTTTTTTTGGAAGCCATGATACTTTTTACATCTTCACTTTCACTTTTGAGAAATGTAATGCACCTTTGTTGAATAAAAGTATTAATTTCTCCCCCCCCAAAAAAACTACTGATTCCAAACTTTTGAACAGTAATGTAAAAGTGCAGCTTTATTGCCTAGAACAAATAAAAAGTAAAGCGTATTACCTGAGATTTACTGGTTGATGGTGGGACAGATGTGTTTTCTGAGGAGCGCCTCCTGTGTGGTGCGATTAGGCAGAATCGTCCGCTGTGTGTCCCTCAAAGCTGTTCCTCAAAACTCATTTTCTGTTAAAGGAAAAGAATGCACCATCATTTGTCATGAACTGCAGTCATGTTAAATCTGCAAGCTGATATGCGGTACTCTTATAAGAAAAGACATACAGATGTCTGAAGCTATTCAGGGCCTCCATTATCACAATATCACAGCGAGGAAAAAAACAAGCAAAAATCTGTCATTCTGCTTTTGTTTTAAAATATAATAAGTGACAGGAGCAGCTTTTTAAAGTTTTGCAACATGCTCCGTTCATAAGGAATAAAGTCACCTTTATTTATTTTTTCTGTTTTGAGAGAAATATAAGGGATCTTTATGCCTTTGTGTACAAAAGGTAAATCGCTGGGGAGTTTTTATTTTTTGAACTTTGTAAAATAAAGAAACAAAGTCACAATTCTTTTCTGAGGTGCTCGTTTATAATATAATGTAATATAATATAATATAAACAATGTCTTTTTTTTTTCAGAAAACTGTCTTTCAGCCACACACACTCTAACATATTGAGTGCTCCAGTCCTCTGTCAACAAGCTAACACTTCTATCTCATGTTCCTTGCAAATCCTGTTAATGTGTGTGCTGTTGGTGCACTTGGGGTGTGTGTGTGTGTGTGTGTGTGTGAGAAAGAGAGAAGAACAGATACAGATTCGCATGTGCATGCAAGTATTTGTCAGCACCAAGGCCATTGACACAAAGGGTGCTCTCCAAATGCTGGAGATGTCTATTGAAAACCTTTCAATGACAGAAATACAGACTTGAACGAATTTCCTCAGAAAGATGGATCTTTGTGCGTAACACCTTCTCACGTCTGCCTCACACACAAAAATGCACTCGCTCTCACGCTGCCCCTCTTTCCGCTGATATATCGCTCAATCACTCACACTGGGGCAATATGGGAAGCTCTCATCTGAACTTTACTTGGTCAAATCAAAGCATATGAGCTCCAGCTGTCCCCCAGTGGCAGCGATCTGGCCCAGCTTGCTTGTAATTGGGGGAAAACACTGTTTAGTATTCATCCCCAACACCCCTCTGTCTCACATAAAGTGGGACATACAGCTTCAAAATCTAATTCTCTCTCTCTCTAGCTTTTGAGGGGAGAAGTATGGGTTCTTTTAGAAGAGTCTGCAGTCTCAGAGCTCTCCACGTCCTATCCAAAAGCACCGTTTCCCCATGCGAATCCTGCATACCTGCGGGCTGCGTCGCACACGTTACGCAGTTTCAGTTACGACAGCAGATATCCTCAGGTTTATCTGAGCTTGCTAAGGTTTTGATTTTTAAGGATTAGTTCACCCAAAATGAAAATTCTGACATCATTTACTCACACTAAAGTTGTTCCGAACTGCTATGGCATTTTTTTTCTTCTGAGGAACACCAACAGGAAAAAAGTGGTGCATAGGACTTAACAAATTTAATTACTGAAAATCTTGACATCTGTTTTTCTCGTGTTAAGGAAACAATTAGTTACACCTATTTTTTTTCCCAAGTCAGATGAATCATTTAATGTAGTTCACAAAGCCTGGCTCAATGATCTGCTCATGAATCAGACTGAATCGGTTTGTGAGTTCAGCTTATTGACTCTATGATTCGGTCACAGCATTAAGAGCTCACTGGAGGGAAAATGTCAATAAATTAACTTAAATGCTGTCTTTTGGAACAGTGTCGTATGGACCACTTTTTGATATTTTTACGGTAATCTTTTGATAAACTTATATGCAAAAATGTGACTAGCACACTGTAAAAAAAGTTGTTTTTACAAAATAAAACTGGCAGCTGGCAGAATAATTATGTAAAAAATACAGTAAAAAAAATTAAACAACTTACAGAACAAAAAAGAAAAAGAATACATTCAACCAGTAAATTCAAAAGCCATTTTCAGCTGAATTAGCATAACAAAACTTAATTTTCATACTTTAACACATGATAACTACCATAATAACACAGGTGGTAAAGAGAAACACACAATGAATTTTACCTTCCTTTTTTCACTTTTAAGGTAACAAAACTAATGATGAAACTTTCATTTTACGGAAATCGTCATTTTTTTTTTTTTTTTTTTACAGTATAAATTATCAGGATGTCAAAATAATTTTGCAGACCACAATCACTGTGCATCAAAATAAATAGCTAAAATGGTCTAGAGAGTAGAGAATCTTCACTATTTTAACATCAGACCCAACTCTTCCAAAAAACCCTTGCCCAGGCATTCGCCTGGCAGGGCTGTTGTCACATCCCATTCATCTAAAAACTGCTCCAGATGCACAGCACCACTGTGAGCCTCTCCACCCCCACGAGAGTGTGTGCATGTGTGTTTGTGTGAGTGTGCATCACGCCCAGTCATCAGGAACAGAGTGACCTAGTCAGAGAGACATGACCCTACAACCCTCAAGGCTCGGCATGCAATCTCTCCAGCTAATTTCCCCTCAACCCTGCCTAACATCACCCCACCGGACAGTCCAAAAAACCACTGCATGTACAAATCCGAAATCATATTTACTGTCGATTCATGACACATGTTTGTCTGTTACGTTAGTGCGCTGGTGTCAGTGACCCTGAGATTGGGCCGGATTTATGTGGTGTGACCGGTCAGATTTGCTTGGCTGGTTGTTGCCTGGCCCCAATTCAGATGGCATCATGTCTACAAGAGCCCTGAAACAGTCACGTCATGAGACATTATTCATTTCACATTCTCTGATGTTAAAAAAAATGTTGGCTATGTTTGGTATAGGATACTTGCCTAAAACTGTGCACTGAATGCAGCATGTTATATAGTGTAAACTTTTTTTTTTTTTTTTTAAATAGTAAGAGACACAGACATTATTCATCTGCTATATTTTTGTCATTGTTATCAGCTCTTAAATACAAGAGGATGATACATAAAATTCTTAACATTTAGAGCCTGATCGAAAAATGAGTGAAGAAAATGATATTCAAATTTTTACCTACACTACTGTTGAAAAGTTTGGGGTTGGTAAGATTCTAATAATAGTTGGTAATGTTTATGAAAGGCACCTCATTCATTTGATCCAAAGTACAGTAACAGCAACAGCAATATTGTGAAATATTATTGCAATTTAAAAGAACTGTTTTCTGTTTGAGTATATTTTAAAATGTAATTTATTCCTGTGATGCAGAGCTGAATTTTTAGCATCATTACGCCAGTCTTCAGTGTGACATTATCTTTGAGAAAATGCTGAATTGGTGCTAAAGAAACATTTCCTATTATTTTCAATGCTGAAAACAGCCCTGCTTTATAATTTTTGTGGAAACTGTGAAACATTTTGATGAATAGAAAGTGAAAAAAGCAGGATTTATTGAATGTATCTACAAGTCCTTGCTTAAAATAATAATAATCCTAAACTTTGAATGGTATTGTATATTTTTTCCGGTTCCTCTATCACAACCGTGCATTGTTGTATTCGACTAATTTTCACAAATATTTTGTATAGCATAGGTCAGATGTGTTTCCTATGCAAGCTAAACACAATATATACACTATATATTGAAGAAATAGTGAGAGCAGCATGTTAGTACGCTACATCCATTGTGTTTTAAGGCATCCTATTGTCTGCTGGAGAATAAAATCTAATGGTCAGTGTTTGAAAATGTTTGGCCGCTCGATACGGTGGTATATTTAGTCAAGAGCTTCAAAGAGTCTAGACTTCTGCTCTACCTTATCAGTCGGCGTGACTCACTCGGTGTGAATGCGACGGTAATGCAAATTTGTGTGTGTATGTGTGTGCACATGTAATGCAGATGCCTGCAAAGAGTCTAGCCAGAATTCCAATCACCGCACAGAGTAGAGAGTGTGGGCTGCTCGCATTTTCCAATCCTCATTTAGAATCAGAGCACATGCACAGTAGAGCTCTTCATTATTAGCTACATGACTAGCCACGAAGCCATAGGTTACAAGCAGAATGCGAGCGAGAAAACTGGATCAGCCTGAAATCACAACTACATCAGCGGCCCCTAATTGCGGGTATTTTGAGAAGAACGCTTCCTTGCGTTCAAAACACAGACTGGCACATTTCCCATTTTGAGACGGCACCCGAGCTCTGAGGACATTTCTCGTAAGTTTCCTAATTTAAGTACTAATGGAAACGCTCTCGATCTGCCAGATGCAGCTAATCTACAAATGGCCTTGCGTTGAGGGCTCTCAGAGCTCAGAGTCTGACTCAACCCATATAGTGCATGGCATGGATGCAATCCACAAAGACACTCTGCGCTAAACAATGAAACAAACCCATCTTCCACCCTGATGCACTCTATCGCATCCTCATCAAAGGTAAGGCTGGAGAACAATGCCTCCCTCTCCATCTCATCTCTCTCTCTTTACCTTTCTGACTCCTGACTCTCTCTCTCTCTCTCTCTCTCCTGGGGCCTCATTCTATTCCATCAGGCAGAGAAGAGCTTTAATTGCCCCTGCCATTCTCGAGGCTTGCTTATGGAGAGAGAAACCCGTGCCATCAGGTCTTAATGATGCCTGGCAACCGCGTGGGATCCAACCAACACGTCGTCAATGGCAACGGAGGCACCAGAAGTCCTCTCTCCCAGCGACGGGAAAGGCGAAGGCTTCCTGAGACTTCACGTCCTCAGAGAGAGAGGAGCAGTTCAGCGGAAAATAGCTTTTGGCCCCTCATTCGACAACCTAAGTTGGTGCCAGGCCCGGAGGAGACGTGGGCACCCAGACTGCCAGAATCGTCTGACAGGAAGAAATCGCATGTTACCCATCAGATTATACCAGCAATGACTAGCTGAGAGCTAATGGATGCATTCAAATGCGTTGGGTTTTTCCAGTAACTCTTATTTGCGGAAGATGTGTCCCAATTTCACCCTGAATTTCTGTCGCTTTTATTTAATAATTACACCAAAACAAAAAAGCAAAAATAACAGAAAAATCAGATACACCAGTCTAAGCATTTTCCCAAATGAAAGCACACACAAACCTCTATTAAATACAGCACAAATGCCATCCCATGACACATAACGGAGGTGAAAATGTCATGATGAACTTTGCAGCGCTTAGCTTGTTCACAATGCGGGGCACCTTGCAGCTTGATCTGGCCGCTTTCACACCATACCTGCTAATTACATCTCCTCCTCTACACTACAGCAGCCCGCTGGGCTCCACCACGCCTTGCCTCTGCAGCTGGTGTGTTCTCATGTGCACGGCTCGGCCAGTTCTTACACGTAGATAGGTGTATTTCACACACAAACACGTGTAGTCGTGCACAGAGAGCCTGGAAACCAACGTCTGTTAAAAAGAAACTATTCCAAAGAGCGTCAAAGAGGTTTGTGAAGCTAAATGCGCCATTCGATTTTTTAAAGCCACTGACAATTCAAGGCAAACGCTTCCAAAACCTATTGAGCTGCCTACGAAGGCTGCATTTTAATCCTAGACGCATTCCAAAAAGTAGATTTATTTTCACCACATTTTGCAAAAGCAATCCCGTAATGCATTGCAACAAGCTTATGCAGCAAGCCATGCCAGAATGACTGCATTTATGAGTTCTTAAAAATTAGCCATATTTACCTAGTTACTTTCTAAGAACCCAGACTTCTGAATCTGTTTAAGACAACTGGGGTCATGTCAATTACCACAAAACAAAACTGTTATTCGTTACAATAAGATGAATTTGCGGATTTTGACTGCGTAATTAGTTGGG
Organism: Poropuntius huangchuchieni; assembly: GCA_004124795.1. Taxonomy (NCBI): domain Eukaryota; kingdom Metazoa; phylum Chordata; class Actinopteri; order Cypriniformes; family Cyprinidae; genus Poropuntius; species Poropuntius huangchuchieni. The sequence goes on along the minus strand of SCHK01391779.1, from coordinate 8,342 downwards.
TATTTTGTGTACTGGTGATGAAGAAAAGCAAATATATTTTGTCTTACTGCAAGGATGATTTCCGAAGCTAACTTACAAGCTAGGGCAACCCCTTTTTTCAACATGCCATGCATTCAAAAGTTGGAAAAATAATAATCATTATTGTCACTTCATAAATGCAAACCTTGAAAGATGAGTCATCAATATTACATTTGTTCCCTAGTGAAAAATAAATATACTAAAAGGTATATAAAATACAGTTATTTCATGCTAAGTATACTATAAATACATTTACTGTACTTTTGGTATACTAAACTGGTATACTTAAAGTCTGCTAAATTGGAACAACTAATTTTGTACTTTAACTACACATTAATTGTGCGGAAATAGTGCTGAAGTCCAACTAAAGACATACTGATGTATATTTGATTGTGCTAAAGTGGAACTATTGCTTTAGTATACTTTAGGTAAACTTCAAATATCTTGTATTTAAAGACCCATAAGCTCTTTCACACATAAATGCATACTCTAACAAACTTATTTAAATTCACGATGCCAATTTCACATCGACACTCAACAATTCCGGAATCAAATTTCCCAATATGACTTCCCTTAATCATTCAAATGCTGGATGCTGAACTGAATGCAACTGTGAGGGAAAAAATCAAGATGGTGGATTAAGCAACACATATTTTGTTTAAAAATAAAAACTGAAAAGTCACGAATTTGCCTACATTTGTTTAGACTGTTTTTTTTAGCATCGCTTTATTAATCAATCGTGACTTGAGTATCTTGTATAGTTGAATCTCTGTGCGTATAGCACCATCTACGTGGTGCATTCTTTGCTTCCTACATGGCGTTTCAAATCACTCGCTTACAGCTAAGGCACCTTTCTAAGCAGTAGGCAGTGAGTAGGTTTTGGAAACAGAGCTTGAGCTTTTATCAGCTTACAACCAACCCGAACCACATGAGAGCTTGACATCTATAACCAAACCATACGGCTGTCCAAAGCGCTCTTTGTCAACTAATGAGTCTTTCCAGGCTCGGTTCAGCGCACATCTGTCCAAAAGCGTACGGGTACTAATTCTCCCCATCTTTATGAGCTCGGTGCAGTGGCGGAATGTGATTAGTTATATGTTGCATTGGGCTCTGTCTCCAGCTTTGTCACCAGCGAATTCTAATCAGTGAGGCAAATCAGCGTGGATTGAGCCGAGATGGAGAGGAAATATGATTTTAATCAGCATGCAGCGCTCGTGCTCCTGTCTGTCTCATTCACAACGCATTCAGAGACGGAGAAACCATGGAGCAATCAGCCAGACCTCCGCTGTGTCCTATCGAGAAGGACGTGCTTTAATTACCACCAGCCAAGGCTCCCTTTCTCTCTCTCTTTCCTTCTCCCTCTCTCTCTCTCCCGCTTCCCTAAAATGAATAATTGCAATAATGAGCCATTTTAATCCAGTTCTCCTTTACCAAAGGATGACAAAAATTACTCATCTTGTTAAAAACCCATATCTACCGCAACGTGTATGTGGGAAAAGGGAATATGATGTTGTTCGGTGTGCTTCGAGCTGTGCGCAGGCTGTGTACTGTAGGCACATTTGGCCCTAATGAATAATTAGCAGTGTGTTTTAGCTGAGTCACTGTGCTGGAGGGTCTGCACTGGACTCTAATGGAGGTGTTGCCTCACGTCTTCCATCACAGGACTGTCCCCAGTGAGCCAATTGCATAGCAGCCTGTGTGAGGCACGGCGGAGTGTGTGCGTGAGCGCGTGTGTGTTAAAAATAACAGCTCTCCCACTTCATGACTCATTCTATGAGCTCTCTGTCCGACACTCCCAAACAGTGTCTGGAAAGAAACCCTAGAGCCAACTCCTTAATTTACTGACTGGTCATTCCTTACCGTCTTTATGTGTGTGCTTGCTGCTGCTATACGTTCTATATAAATATCCCCATAGTTAGTTGGTATAGGCAAGATATGATGTTCTACTGAAGCTTCGTGCCAGCCCTGTTATATGATGTTGTTATGTAACTTTTCACAGGGCTGGTCGACAATGACAACCGAAGGTGAGAACGACAGATGGAACACAGATGCCACCAGTGCGTACATGATTTAGTCAGACTAGAGACCGGACCAACTGTGGCAGACTAGCAAAACTGCTAAAGTCCATCAATTCAGACCTGTTTGCAAAATATCAGAGATGAAGAGAGCAGCGTCATTGATCCTGGACGTCATTAAACGCACACACGTCGTGAAAAATTATCTTCTTAAGTTGCAACATCTTTTCTTGCAACCTCTGAGTGAAACAGAAAATTAGGGCGGAACTTGGTTCTATCCATAGCGTGTTGATTGGATGGAGGAAAGTCTGAATGCGGGCTCGCATGCGATTAGACGAAAGGATTTAAGCTGATTAATTATTGAAGAATCCAACGTATACGTCACCAGAGAGAAGTTTCACCAAAATCTATGACATTTTAATTCAAAATTACAAGGTAGAAAAAAGATGAATCATTCACAATAACATGCATTTAGAAAATAGATCAAGTCGACTTTAATTACCGCATTGGCAAATTGTTTTAAGCATAAATTTAACTAAACAAGTGAGGTTTTTGTAAGAGAAAAGGGGAAAAAAAGATTTGCAAATAAGGAAAGAAAAATAAACCTTAAAATACTTCTTAATATCCCATGCGATTTTGTTAAAAGTAATTTGATCTCGTTTTTAAGGATGTTTAGATATTTCTCCAGGAAAACAAGACAAAAATACTGATTGATTGAGCAAAATGATTTTTGCAGTGCACAATAGGAAGCGTGACTGATTATATAAACATTAAAAAGCAATTAAGACAGCGCTTTCGCAAAAAAATACATCCTTCTGTCATCTTCTGGAAATTCGAGAGCCGTATCTTCATCCGATGCCAAGGCAGCAGAACCTGTTCACCTCTTTAGAATGCTTTGTATTCTGTTAACACATTCCTGCAACAACAACCCCGGCAACCCGTGTCTATGTCTGCAGACGCAAAATGCCCACTCATGCCCATTTGAGCTCTCTAATGTACTCCATCCTCCTTTCTTTTTAGAACAACACATAAAGTAAAAAGACTGAGCAGAAACCAGATGATCTCTTAAGAGCTGAACTCGTGTAATCACCCCAGATTAGTTATTAAGGAAAATGCCCCCGCTGCACAAACACACACACAAAAGGAATCCTTTTCACATTCAAAAAGAAAGATGATGAGGCCCCTCCATTTACTCCCCCCTCCCTTCCACGGGTCTGCAAATGCAACAGGAAATAGGCCTCCATATGTGGCCCCGGCTCATGTTGTGAGATGCTCTCACCGATTGGAGTGAATCATCGCCATTATCGGATAGCCGTGTGTATGCGTTGCGCTTTCAACACACAGACTCAATAGCTTTCCTGAGTCACTGTGCATATATGGGCGAATCAGGTCAGTACTGATTTGGAGAGTGGATGCGGTCTGTGGGGACGGGGATCTGTGGGGAGTTTATATACCAATGCTTTTCAATGGCCGCCACCAGTCTTACAAATTCCTGATGATCAGATTCACTTGTAGAATTCAATTTAATGATTCATGGACTCCTGGATACGGCTGAGAATTATTGACTCTGTATTTGTACGGAGAACAAAGGTGCATCCCGGACACTATTCAATGCCATTTTGTAGTACAAATAGTGTGAATAGTGTGTTCACTACGAAAGTTATGAGATTTATTTTATTATGAGATACATTTAATCAAAAAACAAATTGTGTGGAACATTGGGCAATTCACGCATGCAACAGCCGCAGCACTGCAGAGTTCAGCTCCAACCCTAATTAAAACTCACCTGTCTGTAGCTTCCTAGTAACCCTTCAGATATTGATTAGCTTGTTCAGGTGAGTTTAATTAGGGTTGAAGCAAAACTCTGCAGGACCAACATTCGCCACCCCCACCCCAGTGTATATTACATCATTTGAGACAAACCCCTAGTCTAAAACTTCCTTCTCTCCCATTGTTTCTCTCAGATAAATACTGCTCTCAAAATATGGCATCTCTCTGCAAATCATACTGGATCGGTTTTAAATTAGACACCCAGAACTGTCCTATATTTAATGTTTAATATAATCTAGATCAAATTTTCATTTAACCAATGTAGTATAGTAAATTTTTTTTAAAGATCTGCGAGCTGGGACTTAAACTCGGGACACTTCATCACGCTGCCCACGAGGCCACTGTCGCCGATAGTTGTTTATTGGAGATGAGAGTCATTTATTCTATCCATATTGCCACCTAATTTGGCCATTTGTAGCATATGACAAAATTCAGACAGAATTTGAAGCTAAATACTATTTGATTGGAAATGTTTGTCTCTTTGGAAACGGTTAGGCTTTAGAATACTTGATTCTGATTGGTGAATCGTGGTATCAAGAGTCAGATATTTCCTAATATTCTCCGATGTCCATAGCAACGTTGAATATAAAACCATTCAAGTGGATAACTGAAACTGGCACTACAGTACTTTAATGACACTCGTATCACCTCTCGTTGATTATAAATACAAATGTATTTCGTGCAATCTTGCATCTCGGTTATCAGCTGCGGTGAAAAGGAAAGCCTCCGAACGGAGCAGCAAAAATTAACCCCTGAACAAACAGATAGTCCCATCCCCAACTCACATCTTTGGTTGAGTCAGCATTTCTGTGTAGGACGAGATGGTTCGGTTATATTTTTTAGTTTAAGTTTTCGAGTTGTTTGAGTAGGCACTTTTTGGTACGCTCCCAATTTTGCTTAATTATGTATTTAGTTTAATTTTATTATTCTATCATTGCTTTCCCCTGCTGTGCCTGTATTATTACTTTTTTTTTTTTAAAGAAAATTACATTTTGCAACTATATTATGTCATTTAAAACTACCACAGTCCTAATTTAGCCTGAGACACTGCTGGGCTGCAGATGTTTACAAGGGGAGAGAGGTAAGGCTGGATTTGTTTACACTGCATGCCTGCTGAACCTGAATCCTGGGATCTAACCTAGGCTGCCCCTGAATGTTTTATTCACCTCCACACAAACCTCTCATTCCCTATGTTTGGTTGTCTCAGTCTTCCTTTCTTTCTCTCTCTCTCTCTCTCTCTCTATTTTCCTCCCTCTCCCTCCCTCTCCCAACTCAACTAGGTCACAGCAGCATCTAATGTAGATCAGGGCTTCCCATGAAAATGGCAACAGAATAATCTAAAAGAGTGTTGTAGCCTTCATATACAAATAACTTGTTTGAATACGATGAACTCTCTTAAGAGTGACAGGTTTCCGGAGGAACAAATAACCGCTACACCATGACCTATTTATATAAATAATCCACCTTTATTCATAATACAACTGTTGATTCAGAGCTACAGTAGACATTCTCAGTGCCTACGTCGGTCCTTCCATCTCGTCTGTACTGAATTCAGTTGGGCATTGTTCACAGAGACAATTTACTAGTAAAAAAGTTGGAAAATGTAAAATTGGATTTCTGTTTTCAGAATGAAAGATGTTTTTCAATTCAAGCGCACTATTAGTAATGCTCATTTCCAAGCATTCAATATAGTAATACTTTGCAATTCATTGTCGCAGTCTGCCAAGGATAGGTGTTGATGCTAAATCTTTCGTTTCATGTCTGTTTAGAGTATTTAGAAAGCAAATATAAGAGACACTGATATTTACCATGGCTGAATATGGAGGAGAAATATTGTATTTTATACTTGAATTTCTTTATTGTAAATTTTACTCCACTTTTAATTGCATTTACTTCATACAGATATAAATTTGCATACACACTATAAATGCGGGTGTCAGAAAATATCCTTTTTAATATCTTTTATGTATTATGTCATCACAAACCACTGCAGAGTGAATCATATGCTCACTAGCACCAAATTCATTGATTCAGCCAAAAATTCCCATATAAATATTCATACTCTAAAAAAAAAAAAAAAAGCAATTGAGATATTGTGGTTCTTCAGTCTTAATGAGCATGGCGTGAACACTGAATGGCCCGCTGGGTGTGTATGTGTGTGTCCATGCTCATCAGCCAATAAAAGCCTGTCTGTCAGCCTGACAACATTCCTGTAGCACCACATGATTCAGCAAAAGTCCACCATTAATACCATCAGAGCTACTTAACCTTTCTCTAAACTTTTTGGTACTGAACACAGTAGATTAGGAATGTATTATTAAACGGCTTGGTTAGTGTCATGCTAACACCAAGACGCCCAGGAGTTTCACTCCAGCTTGAAGTAACATCTGCTGGAACCAGAGGGGAATTGAAAAAGAGTTTGGCAGAGCATGGCATGAGTTTGATAGGTAGGAATGAGAAAATCTCACTCACATTGACAGCGTAAGCACTGACTAGCTGGTATAGGACTACGTATAACAAAGAGCATTTACATGCACAATCTTATGCCAATTATGCAAAATAACCTGACAACCTACACATATATATATTTTTGCATTATACATCAAATTTCATTCATATTCAATGTACTCGTGTCTGTTTGCATTCTGACACCCAAAAAAGCTAAAAGAAAATGTCATCCGGTTTTTATAACAAGCTGATTTTTGAAAGCGTTTTGTTGTACATATAAACACAATGATTGTGCATTGTTAGCATTGCGATGACATTATTATGACAAGAATGTGATTCCCACACGGACGGCTCTGACATTCCAATGAACGTAACACAAAAATCAGTGCAGGTGGTATTGAAGTATCACTTAAAAAAATATTAGAAAACTAGTCAATTTCTCAAAACACAAACTCAGTAAAAAAGCCACAGACAAATGAGCAAAGCATACAGGCATAAGTAAATGCGGTCAGGATAATGTGCATGTACATTAAATGTAATATCCAGATAAATGAAATCTATCCAATTTTGTTCTTTCCCAAGCTGCCTTCACCAACGATGCTATTTTTATCTGAGCCATTGCCACACATCAGACAAAGTAGTTAGTGTTTGTGTGTGTGTGTGTGTGTGTGTATGGGGTGGTTAAGGGGTGGTGGGGGTTTGTTGGCGACTCATTAAACCTGTAAGATTGTGAAATGGGCAAGGTTTCTCTCTCTGTTTCCCTCTGCCTCTCCTTTTCTCACTGTCTTTCTCTTTCTCAGCGTGTAAATGGCTCACCGAAGCAAGGAAACCCTCTGGGGTCATGGAGCTTCTAGCCAGACAAATCACATCTTCTCCTGAGGACCCTTTCTTCTCCTCAAACCCAAGCTTACCCTCAGCCTGCTCAGGTTCTGATCCTAAATGCGGCACTTTGCTGAGAGAAATGCGCACGAGTAAGGCCGCTTTACATGGGAATTTCTCTACTGATCTAATGCCATCTCTTGTAGTTAGTTCCCCAAACCAAACCAGGAGCTAAAAGAAAAACAAGAACACAAAGAAGAATTGAAAAAAGCAGAAACGCAGTATATAAGTCACATTGCAAGTCTATATGTCACTGTCATATAAGCGTTTCTAAAATTGTTGCTATGGTAATGTTAACTTAACCAACAAGCATTGTTATCTATAGAGTCATGAGATCATATACAGTATTCATAAGTGTGACAGCTCTCTCCTGAACTCCTGCTGAGACATCTCACTGCTGATCCAGGATCAGAACCTCCCACTTGAACTTCTCCTGAGCTATTATTATGACTAGATATGACTGCTTTCTGATCAGTTGAAAAGGGCAAGTGCAAAAACACCCCCAGTCAACAATATCACCCTTCATTGCATAAACATGTGTTCAGATGCTTGTACATATGAATAATGCACAAAGTCTTCTCTAAAACTATACTCCATCACCGATGCAGATATGCACTGCCGTCTATCATTGTGTGTGAGATTTGCACACCAGATAATCTACATTCATTTACATTTATGCATTTAGCAGGTGCTTTTATCTAAAGTGATTTACAATCTATGCAAGACAGTTTAAACGTTTTAATTAGTATCATTAGGAAATCTTACAACCAGCTAAGAAGAATGATTATTATTATTTTAAGATTATACTTTAATTATTATATTTAATTTTAATATTAGTTGGTTTTATGAAAAAAACTAAACAAATATTAAAACATTGTTTATTGTCATTATTATATTTAAATAATAGAAACAATAATATAAAGTTTTGGTTTTATAAATTATTCTAATATTATTTATTGATTATAGTGTTAATAATAACTGAAATAAAGTTAATCATTATACAAATCATTATACATTATGTAAATAATAATAATTATTATTATTGTTAATAAATAAATAATAATAATAATAATAATAATAATAATTTGTTGTGTTTTTAATAATGTTGTTGTTTGATAATATTTTAATCCAGGAAACAAATATTTACTTTCC
>SCHK01391624.1:0-19436 GCA_004124795.1 Poropuntius huangchuchieni | reverse complement strand
GAAAGCATGATGTTTTCATTTCAACATACATCCAATTTAGGAAAAAGCCATTAAAAACAATTCAAATGATATAAAATCTATTAAAATGTAGTAGTGACGAATGGGGACATGCAAATTGGCACATATTTCCCTGAAAATTCTACATTTAAAAATAAAATAGATTTGCTAAATGTGCTGTAAATCAAATAATAAGTCATGAAGAAAAAAAACTAACCTTGCAAAGTTAAGTCAAACAGATTTCTACGCAAATGTCGACAATCTAAATCTGATCTAAACGCAAAGTGTGCCAATGAATTTTGGCATTGAGAACGACTGCCATGTCCTCTTGATATCTAAGCCTTGACCAATAGATCAGTTCACACTCAGAAGCAACGGAAACATTGTAACTCAACTCAGCGACAGAAGTAGAAGCAAAAAAATGACTGGCAGAAAGAAGCGACTTCACACCACAGAGAACAGACGTCAACTTAATTTGATCAGCGATGACTTTTCCCTCATGAATAACCGTTTGTTAGCAAATAAGGATCTTGATCAGACTTGTGCAAAGGGTATTTATATCTCCCTGTTTTATAGACTGACTAGAATCGCGTCTCGCTGTGATGTATGTGTGGGTTTGTTTACATCTTGATGCATGTCAAAGATCATTTCAAGGTCACTGTAATGTGTGTACATATAGAAACTTCTGCCCTCCAAACAGCAGCAAAATATTTTTCTTCCAGTTTTAAAATAGACATAATTTTATGCTTTTTAATTATATTCATCAGTCACTTCATATATTTGTTCTGATATTGGTTGCAATGTTTTTTTTTAAATTCAGTGTAACTGTAATTTGTATTTTTCACTAAATGAAAACAAGAATATATGCATATAAGACACGTATTCATGTACCGATATCAATAATGCCATTTTTGCTGCACGAAAGTGTCTAAAAATGACTTCAAGTAAATAAAACTATAGTAATCATCTCATATAAGACTTAACCGGACAAATGAAACTCAAGCCATGACACTTACAATGTTGCTATATTTCCATCAAAACAACAGCAATTTTGTACTAAATTTTCCCCTCCTATAGGCTAAAAAACAAACAAAAATCAATGCAAATTCACAAGTTGCCACAACATCAAATGCACTCTCTCATCCTTAAATTCAATATTTTAATCCTTCAAGAAATTCCTAGGTAAATATAGCAAGGATGGTATAACTTAACAGTAAGGTTGACAGTTTAGCTACATTAGCAACAGCTTAGCTGCAGCAGCAACAACAACAAACTGATGTCTTAAAACTCATTTCTCATTTAAATATTTCACTGTTTGTAATAAAATATATATTTTTTGATATGGGAGATTTCCAATATCTCTATACTCCTCTGGGTGGCAGCACTAAGACTCTTCCCACTGATTTATTCTTTCTGTCATAGATGCTATTTAAGAGCAGCCATTAGCCTAGCAGCCATATCAGCTATTTTAAGCCAGATTGTGAGAGAATTTAAACTCAGAATTTACTAGTCAACAGCACAGCGATGCTCAGAAAAGATTTATCTATTTTCTGCTGCCTTTTGACAGATATCAGATGAAACAGCATGTTGACAATCACTTTATTACTGGTACTTCTGTATATGAGCACAGTGGAGCTAGAACAGGTGCAGAACCTCCACCCCCAAGCAACCCCCATATTCGTTTCATTGCAAAATGATGCACTTTCTATATTTACGCTGTGATATCAGCTCCTTATGCTGATCTTACATGCCTGAGGATGTTTAAAGACCCTCTGCCATGCACTCAAGAAGTCTGAAACCCATATAATAGCCTGATTTGAAGCCTTTTATCACTGCAACAAGATCAAATTAAGAACTTATATTAGCTTAGCTTCATGTAATCAACTGGCATGAGCTCAATTGTCTTTAACGTTTGAGAAAATTAGTAAAAAAAAACATCACATAGAATAGATCATCCAGGTGGCGCTAGTGGGCACATAAGAAATATCACTCTAAAACCATTTGCTTAACCAAATGGAAAACTTAACCAAATGGTGACTAGCCTCTTAAACTTCACCTTTTATTTTTTTAGTTAAGAAGCGGGAGGTACTGACACATGTAAAGTCTATGGTTTACATCAGAGAAGGTGCTGGCAATGAGACACCGACGCATGCACCTTAAAAATTTGCACCATTAAAATAGTGACAATTGACATGGTGCCGTTTTTTGCTAGCTATCAAATACAGAGGGAGCAACTGCACAGGCAAAGGAGCTCAGAAAAGGTCTTAAGAATGGAGGGAACGAGGGAGCAGCACGGGAGATGGGGCGGCAAGGTTCAGGAGTATTTTTAGGGCATGTTTATTCACAGACTGAAATGAACCCTCCTTGCACTTCTCTTGCTCTCACACCATCTGTTGAAGTCTTTCAGCTTTGTCAAGTCTAGCCAACATCCCACAAGTGTCCCTGCACATGCAATGCTTTTTCTACATTATGATCAAGGCCATGTCTTGCAAAAACACATTTTCCCCAAAACAAAAAATTCAAGACATTTAAGAATAATGATTATGTTCTTCTTAAAAATATATACTGATATCAGTTAAACAATGTCCAAACGAGTTAACAGCTTCCTAAACCAGAAGTGACCATATGACATTTTTCTTAAAATATTAGCATCTGATATACAAGGCAACTTAAGAACTCAAAGAGTCTTTTTCTGTCTTGACAAACGTATCTGAGCTTGACACCTCGAATCTGCGGTTTGCAAAGATCAATCAGTTGTTCTTGGCTGACGTCACCTCAGACCGTGGCACGAGCTCCACTGACGGCTATTAAACGTCACCTGTCATTTCTGTCAACCAGATGATCTTCAAAAACGTCTTGTTAACCTATTTTCTCTGCCTTCACGCAGAAAAGCCCGAGTTTAGACTCCAAAGAGCGACTATTTGTTCGTTTAAAGCACAGGTAAGTTTAAGAGAGTACGTGTTTTCACATAATGCGTTGAAATTGCGCGCGCTTTTCTGAGGTAATTTACATCTCTAAAAAAATGCAACGATTGTCTCAGACAGTATTCGTGTTCCGGAAAGCAAATAGAAACACGATTTTATAGACTCGCATAACACATAAAGACCGATTAAAATTAGCCACAAACTTAATGAGGAGGGCGGGGATGTGGTAAGACAACACGGAGGAAAACTGCGAATGGAACCAACAGCTGTCAGCTCGAAACGATATTAAAAATATATATTTTTAAATCGTATCCAAGCGTTGTATAGTATGTCCAGTACGATTTCCTTTCTTCAAATTTGCTGTTTATCATAGATTCCTTTGCAATAACAGTAGCTACAGCCAGTCTTACTATAGTGAAAGAGCTATCCTTAATATGGTAGTTGACAAGAGGAAAAAAATAATACAGGATTTTATAAAAGCAGTTGTAGTTTCATTATTCTATGACAATATTGTAATAAATACTGATACCATTTTAGCTAAAGCTATGGTTACCACAGTATGTGTATGTAATTAGGTATAATTAAAAAAAAAAACACATTTAATATGTTAGCCATTATTTACACCAAAACTACAACACTTATAACTACTATAAAATCATACAGTGATACAAACAGTATAAAGAAAAATGAATAATTTTTATTTCTGGTTGTCGAAATAACTAGCAACCATTGAATTTTGGTGCAATTAGTTGCCAAGTAATATAACAAACTAAAAAAAAAAAAAAATCTTGCCCCCTTAAAGTGACTTGATTGTGTCGCAGTGATGTTTAGCACATTGATATGAACATACCTTCCTCTGCTGTTTCTCCCAGGCAGGGTCCAGCAGAAGGTCCCTGTCCCAGTCCTCCTCCTGAGTCATGTATGCTTCCGTAGTAGACATCATGTAGGTGTTGTTATACTGCACCTGTGTCTCGATAACAGTCGCCATCTTTTACACTTATCCCTCTAACTCTTAATATTAGAAGTTACGTGCCTTGCACTCTAGATTGTGAACTCTAAATCCTGGCCGTGCGTTAGAGGAGAACACCCGCTCAGTGTGTACGTGTATGACCGTGGAGGAAGAGGCCAAACTCCACTCGTCCGAGGTGCCTGTGTGGAGGTGCGAGCAGAACTTCTGCTGCCCAGTGCTCCTGTCCTGGTCAAAAGTAGCACACGTGACTGCACCCCAATAAATAAGAGATCTGGTTGTGTGGGTGTTGGGTTATGCTACCTAAAAGGTGTGAGAGGCGGGTCACACTGTGCACTGGGGCCAATAACTGGTGGCTCTTTTAGTGTAGGGCAGGGAAAGATCTCATACACGCCTCCTGGTGCCCTCCACTTTGCTAACACCTGTTGTCCTTGGCATTAGTCTATATCTACTTACCCAAGCAGCAGTTCTGGGGCCAGTTGAAAAGACAACCAGCTGACTGCTATGGATTGAAAATAGGTGCACAGGCAGATCCCAGGCCTGTTAAATCCCTGACTGTCTCCCTCTTAATAAATAGTAATGCCTGTAACATCTCTATACATGCAATGCTTACTACACACAATAGTGCTTATTTTATATTTTTAACAACTAGAGGCAAGTCTGTTATAAGTAAGATAGAAGACCCATTTTAAGAAAAAAAAAATTAAATAAAAAAAAGTAAAATATTTAAGAATACAACATTAAGAGACTGATTTGTATGCAATAATTTACTTTAAAATAAATAATAAAAATGTTTTTTTCCTAACTTTAAAATGATGACAAGTAAATGAGCACAACATAAAGTATGCTGTCATAGTTCTAGTTTATTGCAGTAAGCATGCGATGCCAAACAGTGTTCATGCAGAAGCTGGTGTAGGAGAGTACACTTTACCAGTCGCAAGGTTTTTGCAATATACACACATTAACAAAGCATGCATATATTCATTAGAAGGTGATAAAAACATTACGACCAGCTCAAAACCTATCACCTGCAATAGAAATTATTCTCGTTTCATACATGAATTATAAAAAATGATGCTCTTTTCGAAAGTACTGGAATAGGCTTTTCACTCAGTAGGGGATATCCTTATAAAGAATCAGAGTAAAAAAAAACAAAAAACAAAGGAACATTTATAAAAAAAAAAATTTAAAAAAAAAGAATAAAATAAATAAAAAGATTTAAAAATGCTGGCGTTTTCTAAATACAATGGGACATAAACAAGAGAGGTCATGTTATTGTTATTGTCCGGTTTAAACAAGAAGGACGACGATATCTAGAGAGGAAGTGGACAGAAAAACGATTGTTATCCAATGAAAATTTTGGAGTGTACATCTAGATTCAAAGAGACTTAAGCTGGAAGAGCAAGTTTGAGAACGAGGTAAGTGATTTGTTTATGAACCAAGAACCATATTTAAGAACCAAAATTCTGTATGGAAGGTTCTTCTTGTAAACCTGTGATAACTATCTGCCGCAGACACCTTTCATCATTAACGGATGCTACGGACATAATGGAAATATGTCAACCACAAATATCTGCAAGCCAAAGATCTTAATACCACTAACATTGAGAGTACCGGCTACTACTCTGTCTCTGGAATAAGAGACATCTTATTTCAGGTAATGAACAGCTCCTTTTCCTCCAGAATAAGATCTAAAACTGAGGTCATCATGTCCTTCCCCCTCATTCCTACAGGCAAGGTTAAACAGACACTATAGACAAGAAGCAATGCAATGTGTGTGACAATATATGTGAAGATGCTACATCATCATCAGAAAAATCAAGTAAAATCAAGAACAACAGCACCTTCTAGTGAAATAAGCCACACTTCACTACCATGCTCCCTCTGGAGGAAAGGTCCTGTAAGTATCCCTCCGGCAGCTCAGTTTTAGCAGTCCTTTTTTTTCCCAGCTGAAGCTGCTCGTTTTCTAGGACAATCCTCTACCGGCTATGTAATTTAACCAGGTAGGCAATCTAAATCTATGCCACCTACTTATTGTACATTCAGCTATTTCAAACACAAACATTATAACTGACTCTCATTTGAACAGGTAACACAAGGTAGCTTTCAGATTAACTACTAAAATAGAATGTCAAGTTACTTTTATTTATATAGCGCTTTTAAAAATACAGATTGTCTTTTAATCTGACAAACAAAAACAAAATTTGGTAACCGTTTGGTATGACCATTGCTTAAGTTTCTGCTCAAGAATTGTTGTTAATCTAGGAAACAAAAGCTTACGTTTATGATAAGAATGTCTTGTTGGTTTGCAGTGGAGCAGTTTATCACAAGCACTGCTTGATAAGGGTTGCCAGTGTCACTGAGCTCAAATGAGAGTCTTGTGAATAAAATTTTGGCTAGTGTCTCGGGTCCAGTCACAGAGCTTTTGGGGATGCGTTCAAGCAGTGGTTAACACTGAACAAACGTAACAACTAGCACTGGGGATGCGACGAGGGCGGCGGTGAGCTGGGCGTTAACGGCGAGTAGACTCGAGGAAGCCTGGGGGCAAGGGTTAAATCAAATAAACAAACAAAAAAAGGCACATGGAGGGGGGGCCAGGTGAGGTCGACGATACTGACTCACAATCACTCACCTTTGTCACACACCTTTATCAGCCACCCTTGCGAACTTGTTTTAACACTCATTTTACACAGTCTTTCAAACATTGACCAGCAGTCCCACTCAATCAGTTGCTTACTGACACATTATCACCACACTCTTTCAGAAGCTAAACCAACAGATCAATTATTAGAGCACCAAGCACCCACCCATTACCGAGACACACTAACCACAGAAGCAGTAAACGGTCACCCCCGCCGCCCCCCCTTTTGGCAGTGACAGAGAGTAGCATAACACTGGTGTTTAAAGAACCAATTGGCTATGGCAGTGGTGACGAAGAAGTGAGGAATCTACAAGAGGGTGGGGGGTGGTGGTGAGGAGAATAGAGCGGATACACGGTCAGGCGCAAACGCTATCGGGGAGGACGACAGGTAGAAAGGGGGCGAGGCACAGTGCGTTTACCTGTATGGAGTGAGAGAGTTTCCCGTACACTGCGCGACGCTAACTTTCTTCCCCCCAAACCAGCGCTGCGTATGGTGTCCACAGTTCCATAGGGACCTAGTTCAGTTGGAACAGTCACATCAGAAAGCGTTGTTTTTGGGGTCAAAACAAGAAAACGAAAAAATAAAATAAAAAAGAAGCATGCACAATGGAAGCAGAAGTGAGCGAAGCCTTGTGGGAGATATCTTGAATTTACAATTGCAGCCCCATCACGTACAAATAAAGGAAATGCAAAAAGGTTTAACAGTGTGGGTGCCTCCTGACACTCACACATAAACATGTTTTACAATATGCTTGCATCATAAAAGCATGTCAGGGATAGTCATCATTGAAGCACACTCCAGTTAAAGAAGCTGCATGGGGACTATGGGTGGTTAAAAAGTACCAAAAGCTGGGTTGAAGATTTTGCTGCTCCCGGGGAAGGGGTTTGGTATGGTGTGTGCAGCTGGGGGTATAGAGTGGGGTTGCCCCTAGACTTACCCCATCCATAGAGACAGGGGTGAGATTGGGATCAGTCTCTAGTCCTTTTGCTTCTTTTCAGGGCTCCGATTCATACGAGTCTGGTCGTTTCACAAAGGAAAAACAATCATGAAACATCAAAAGGCAAGAACAGCTAAAGCTCCAAGCAAAAGCTCTTGAGTTCCCTCTTTAAATGATCAGGCAGGCTCTTTATTTGAAGGCTTGTTATAGTCGTAAAGATCGTGTACAGATCTTTAAAGTCTTCTCTTCTGAGAACACTTGCGGCAAGAACAGTTACCGTGATAGAAACTACAAACATGAATGTCGATGCAAAACGTTTTCTAAGGTCACATTCACATTCACACACTGGCAATCCTCAGCACATAGGTGCGAACAGGGGCATGGTAAACGAATGAAATACTGTCACTAAATGAGAGGCAGATGCAAAGAGAGATGGAGAGAGATGCAGTGAGGGTCATCTATGGAGTTGCAGCAGCGAAATGAGCAGGAAGACTGAAAGAAACTGATAGGAATCTCCCAATTCATTTAATCCCAAATCACAGCACCACAGAATATACAGCACTTTCGTGTAGCCTTAATCCAGTTTCACTTTATAAGACTACAGATAAAAAAAACAAAAATAGCAAAACTTTAATACACTTCACTACTAAGGCATAAGAATCATAGGCCACTCATGATTTTGGCTGTTTTTCTAGAAAAAAAAAGAATTTTGGCTATAAACAATCACTGCAAAAAAAGCCACAAGAAAGAACATGTTCTCTCTCTTGCAGCTGTAAACAAAAGTTAAAAATTAAAAGGAGTATGTCTCTTTAAATGGATAATTGAGTCCCTTATCAGTGTTTATAAAAACATGATAGCATTAATAAAAGACACTTTACAAAAACAGATTCTGCAATGCATCCTGGCAGTTAAGTTGGCGAGCTCAGAGACGCTCCCATAAGACAGATCCCAGCAAAAGCTGACTAGCTACACCTTCCTCTGATTGGTTGCTTCCCATACATCACCATATCTATGGAAGTAGCTACATTAAAGTTGGAGGGGAGAGAAGTCACAGTGTCTTTCAGCTTTCAGGATGGGTGGACAGGGATGGAAGGGTGGGGTTAAAGGTCATCACTAAAGTTTCTCCCATCTGAGGTGTAAGGGATGCGTATGTATGTGCGTGTGGAGCGAGGTCGCTTCCCTGTGCACGTGTACACGTGTGCGTTCCTGTCGTGACAACCAATGGAAAGCATACACGCTACACCACAGTCCCAGAGAAAAACAAGACACACACACAAAGACACGTAAAATACTGTCCAACCCTGGTCCTACACTTCACACACCTTTGGAGTAAACATACATTCAACTTATTTCAACATTTGTGAAATGCATCGAACTCTAACGTCTTAATAACTATTTGAATGCGTAAACTGGTTAAGTTCATATAACTAGAATCAAGCAGTATTTAAAAATATCAAGTCCAGTATTCATTCATAGACTACAAACACTTAGGAATATAAAAGTTAAAAAGCATTGTGGCTAGTGCCTAATCTACCCTTCAAAACTAATTGGCAATAGATTGAAGGTTTCTTTAAACAGACAATGTGTTACATTGGTTACGTGTGCAGGAATGAGAGCATGCAGTTTTCCCTTTTCAGCCCTGACTACACTGGGTGTGTGTGAGATCAGAACCAAGGTTAGAGGCTCCAGTCTGTAGTTAAAACCGACACAGCCACCGTCTTAAACCCAAGCACGCACACGTCATAAACATACACCTGTGGCTTCTTTCTGACACGCACACACACGCAGCACAAGGAAAGGAGAGGCAGAGAGGACGTGGAGCACACTATCGGAAGGGTGTTTCAGGGGTGTGTAGGGCGAGTTCGGGGCGGCGGAGGAGGGGCTCCTTGTGCGACGGCGGAATCGGCGGCGGCTCATACACGCGGGGTGTTGCCATGGCGATGGCGGCAGCGGCAGGCACGGAGGCGGCGGGCAGCACTGGCCTGAGGGAGTCGAGCGTCGCCACCGACTGAGTAGGCACACCAGGCAGAGTCTGCAGAGCGGACACCGCTGCAAGGGTGTTGGGAGTCGGATACGCGTACTGGTACTGGGGATACTGCTGCAGCTGCTGGTACTGCTGGTAGTATTCCGCGTAGTATCTGGGAGAAAGAGGAGAGGAAACACACATGCACATCCACGCAGACAGGGAAAGAAAGACAGAAATCACACAGACATGCATATACAGACATGTATATACACACACACACACCATTGGACAGGGAGAGAAACACAAACACAGAAACACATTTACACGCAAACACACACATACACACATCACCGCCGCTGTAAATCAGTACTAAAACAGCCAACGTTTCAAAATTGACAAACTTCTGCTGTAATCATGTATTGTGTCCAGGGCTGGATTTACGCATAGGCATTCTAGGCACGTGCCTATGCTTGCTCTTCCAGGGGGGGGAACCAAACACAATGAAGAGATACATAATATTTTTGTTGTACTATGGGCTATCTACAACGGGAATCGTACCAAAACCCCAGAAGACATTAAGCAAATCGTTACAACAAACAATAGGGTAAAAAATGATAAACTATATACGATAAACTACACACGCACACATGCAGAGACGCGAACAGAAACTTGTTGTTAGCACTGCCCTGAGAATTTATCAATAAAATAATAAATGGCATTTCTTAATACCGAGGTTCTTGAAGCAGTTCAACCTACAGATTTGCTATAAGTAGACGCTACTTAATCTCTCACTCTAATAACTGCATTAGCCTGGATATCAATTACTCAAGCCTCTGTTATTAGCTCTAAAACAATGTTTAGGAATTTGCAATGGAAGGTTTGGGATGAGGTGCGTAAGAAATTAGTTCAACACACATAAGATTTCTGGATGGAAACATCACAAATGTCTTGAAATAAATCATCTGAACAATGTCTTAGGGTGTGGATGTGTCTCCAGGCCGTTAAAATTATTAGAGAAATAATGCACTCCGGAAGCGGTAATGTGGCCATGACGCCAGAGCTTATTAATAGAACTACGTTCTCTTATTGCAATTGAAAACATTGTAACGGTTTCCACTGATTATGAAATATTTTTGTTAGCTGGGGTGGTAACATTACTAAGGAAGGCGGGGAGGGCAAAAACTTTTTTTTGGCTATAGCCCTATTCGCACGGGATTAGTATTACCTTGTGACCTCCAGTCATTTGTAATCAAATGTGTGTAATTTGTAAAGTGAAAATTCCCTCGCAAATGACCTACCATATTTTGCCGAAAACCGAGGTCCTGTGATAATATTAGTCCTGTGCGAATCGGCATCTCTGTGATTTGGCCAGGATTTGGCGGGTCGTATATCAATTTTCGAGGTTTTTGT
Source organism: Poropuntius huangchuchieni (assembly GCA_004124795.1). NCBI lineage: Eukaryota > Metazoa > Chordata > Actinopteri > Cypriniformes > Cyprinidae > Poropuntius > Poropuntius huangchuchieni. Next base: position 8,593 of record SCHK01391624.1, on the reverse strand, counting down.
TTCCTGTGCGCCTTTTTATCCACCATTTCTGAAGAATGGAGCTGCGTTGGAGTATTTTGATAGTATATTGGGTGCTGTCATATCGCTATACTACCATACAGCTATACAATTTGCAGAAAGAGAAAGCTGAAAAGGTTTCGGGGTTAACGTGTTACAAATCAGTAAAGCATAAAGCTTGAGATATTATTTTAACCTGGTGAAATGTAAATGACACAGGGCACGAAACTATATTAGTTTCTTTTTTAAAATCTTTTAAAATCTGAAATCCGGGTATCCGGGAGATAAATCACAGAGTAAAATCACAGACTTCGCTTATCCCGTGCGAATGCACCACACGAAATTCAGATGTTGGGAGGTAATTTCAAAATCACGCAAGGTCCCCAGATAATACTAATCCCGTGCGAATAGGGCTTATGTCACAATAAGAGGTAAATCCAGCCCTGACAGTGTGTCTTTTACTGCAATCAACTTACCTGGCTACAGCGTCCTCCTCCTGTGCAGCAGCTTCCTCTCGACCCGCAGGTGTAGGCAACAAGGCTCTGCGCTTGGCCCTCTGGTACATAAATGGTTTCATAACAGGGTCTGGCAGAAGTGGGGCAGATCTTCTTAGAGGACTCCGGTCTCTCTCTCCAGACTTTGAGTTAGCCTGTTGCTGTTCAGCTAGAACTTGCTGTCCTTGTGCAAAGTAGTGCGCCCTTGCTGCCTCAAAGATAGCTGCTGGGTCAGCTGCCCCAAAACCTCCGTAAGCCGGGGAAGCGGTGTAGAGAGCTGGTGCTACTGTATAAGCTGGGTTAACCGCAGCAGCGGCAGCTGTCGGTACCTCCACGCTGGGCGCTGCAGTTAGGAACACTGGATTCCCTACAGCCGATGTGTAAACTTGTGGACCGTATGCAGCAGCGGCAGCTGCGACTGCTCCGTTTGTCACCTGCCCGTAGAGAGCTGGGTTAACGGAGCCATACACCTGTGCGGCAGCTGCAGCAGCACTAGAGTTGAGAGCCTGATTTGCAACTGTCCCACCGTAGAGCTGATTGGAAACTGTCCCATACAGTTGACTAGCTAGTGCACCGTACACAGCTGGCGCCACCGCGGTTCCTCCTTCCGCCCTCGCACCAGCAGCTGTAAGTCCAGTCAAAGCAGCATACGTGGGGTCAAACGTTGAGGTGTTGTATACAGAATTGTGGACACTCTGTTGAACCTGGAGTGGAAGGCCAGCAGCTGCAGCGGCGGCGGCGGCTAACACGGCCGCTTGGCTCTGGTACTGCTCCAGGGTGGGCTTACCAGCTGGGCATTCACCTGCATAGTGGCCCTGTTTTCCGCAACTGACGCATGGGATTTTCCCGGTTGGAGCTTGCTTGCTTGGCTGAACTTTGGACAGCTCCACAGAGAGCGGTCGTCCTTTGAAGGAGGTCCCATGCAAAGCCTCAATTGCCTGCAGCGCATCCTCCTTGTTCTCCATGTGTACAAAGGCATAACCTTCACAAGAACACAACTTTATTATTATTGGGTCCCGCTAGTAAATGTTAGAATAATGCAGAACTGTGTGATACCCTGCATGAGCTCTTAACACCCAGTTTAAATTAAGAGTAGCCAACCTCGCCCTGGAGAGCTAACTTGTTACAACACATCTGCCTGTTATTTTCCAGTAACCCTGAACGCCTTTAAATAGCTCTTTCAGGTATGTCTGATTTATGGATGCATTGATCCGATACTCATTATGATCTGATACTGGCATTTCTGGCGGATTAGGTATTGGTCTGACAAGACCAATCCAATATTGTGCATATACTATTCTGTGTTATTGTTAAGCCCCACGAAAGGCACAAAAACATTATAAAGCACCATAAAGTTTTGGTACACTATATTTCTTTCTTGTTCTGTTACTCTCTTCAAGAGCGTACAATAACTAGGATTTAAAACTGATAAAAGAAAAGGCTCAATAAACTATTGCACAAGTATAATACACTACGCGTCAATATCTCTTTCCTTTGTGCTGTGAACTTTTCTATGCGGAGTGCTGTGATTCTGTGTCACTTCAAGTACATCATTCTGCACATGGGATGCGCATTTGTGCCTCACTATATTGGAGCCTTTCGTATTATAATACTTTTGCGCAATGAAAGACTATTAATATTCTTTCTTGTTCTGTCCTATCTATCATACGTTGCTGCCTGCCTTCATTAAAGTGCTATACATTTAAAAGTAATGTCTTTTGTGCTCCCATGAGTTTTCTATAGTATCTTTTGCTGCTGAATTATCCACTAACCTAGTTTATAATAGTATTTTTGCCATCGATTATGATTATATATTTTTCAATTTGTTATTTTTCATTAGAATGACGTTGTCTATATTTAGCAGATTGTGTTTAACACACAAAAGAGTGATGATCGGGTCAACCCACAGAAGTACTGAAATTCTACACTAATAAAAAAAAAAGAAAAAAAAGCGCTGATATCGGATCGGATCGTCGGAAATGTTCAGTATTGGATCGAATTGTTTCTGAAAAAATGGTATCATTGCAACCCTAGTTTGATTAGAGTTAAAGCTAAACTCTGCAGGATGGTAGCCCTCCAGGAGCAGAGCTGGCTACTTTTACGTTAAGTTTCGGCAGCGACTTAATACTCTCCTACCTTTCACCTTATCGCACTCCAAAACTTTCCCAAAGGTCTGAAACAGCTCCCGAAGATCTTCTGTGGTGCACATACTACTCAGATTACCCACAAACACCTTCGTCGAGTGGAGCGGGCGTCCTCGGGACTCCTCGACCACAAGGTTGCGTCCTTTAAACTCTCGGCCATTGAGCTCCCGAATGGCACGCTCAGCAGCGCCCTCTCCTTGCAGGTGTACAAAAGCAAATTGTCTCAAGACGCTGCAGCTAACCACCTGGCCGTACGACTCAAAGATGGCTGACAGTTCTTCTTGCGTGGTGTCCAGGGCCAGATTCCCTACGAAGAGCTTAACCGTGTGGCCCTTATCCATCGTGCTGAAATAAGTGAAAGACGCCATTTTTTAATAAACTGACATATCAGACAAGGACATGTAAATTTGTATTTGAAAAGTATGAAAACATTTATTTCAAAATGATATTCCCCCCCCCCCCCTTTTAAATTCTTATTATCCAGTTAAAGGTTATTTTTTTTATAAAAGATCAAACAATGATCCAACAATGCAGATCAATTTTCACAGCCTTCTTTGATCAAATTTACCAAGGGTGCTGATATTTTAGGCCATGGCTGTATTCAAAAGTAGGCCCATTTCTTAATAATTTTCTCTGTGTGTGCTGTCGCAGCTTGTTGCATCTATTATCGCACGTCTATTATAATAGTGTAAAGCTCCTTGGACACAATCGGTATTGTAAAAAGCGCTATATAAATAATAGTGACTTCACTAGACCTGAAATCAGGTAAGACATGCTGTATGTGTTTTTTTTTAATGCCGTTCACTGTGCACTTTGTTCAGGTTATATGGGTTTATCATTCAGGAATGTTGCTGTTGTGTATGTACAGAGAATTAAACTCTAGGTTTTTACGAAACGCAGTCACTACACAATTCTACAAAAATGTGGCCGTACCATGTTACAATTATAGCATCAGATATTAAATATTATTCTATCAAAGTACTATAGTACTCTGGAGCATAGTGAATGGTGATATTTATGGTACTCAGGTGATTCATGCAGCACTGAGGGACTGCCATGGTACATGGCACCACGGTAATACCATGGTTTACAGACATGTGCCTGCCCAAAATAACAACAGTACCATTGTTTTGTACTTTTTCATTAGTTTTATCTCCCATTAATTGGCAAGAGAAATACATTTATACATGCAGGGAGAGGTAATAATAGTTAATTAAAAATTGTTCCCTAGTGAAAACAACACGGTCTTAATTATACGTTGTTTTATGTGTGACAAACAAAAGAAAGTCCTGAGGACACAATGTATTTTATAACAATATCTTAAACATACATATCACACTAACAACGTAAACGCAAATTATTCAGCACACGAAAAACTACGTAAAACATCAAGGAAACATTTATTCGGCGTAAATAAGATGAATTAGCTGCAGTCACAAAGCCATAGCAATCTGGTGACGCAGTGCACGCAGAGTAAACACGTTCACTTCCTGCATGTAGAGCTCGCGGAACGAACACACACACACACAAACGCCACTTGAGATGATAACTGTTTAATTGTAACCCTGAAAACCGCGTAAACCCAATTTAAACAACCGCTCGGGCGAAATGTGTGAGAAACGCTGACTCGCACGTCTCTTTATAGCGCTTTGGCTTCAACAAGAGTCGCGCGCGTGTCGAGTGATTTACTGAATGTAACATTTCTGACACCAGATGTTTACAAAACACTCCAGAACGCCTCCGTCATCGACAGCACCAATGACCGCTATGTGGTTTTATTTATTCATTATATACATGTGCGTATTTGCTATTCAATCTTTCCATTTGAAATCTCTAGATGACTCATTTTGTAGGGATTTTTTCTGGGTGTCCCCGAGCTCGCGCCCCAAACCCTTTGCGTTTCTCTATAAATCACACCCCGGGCTCGTCTGTATCATCGCGCTTTTCATCGGCCGTCGTTAACTATTGATACTATATGACTAATTGCGGGATTATTTAAAAAATAAACATACAGAGAGAGGAAAAGAATCTTCCATCTTACCTAAGCGGTGCGGGGTTTCAAAATGGTCGGTCCACTTCCGTTCTTTAGAATCGCTCTCATTCTTCAGCAGTGGGGACTGAACGCGTGCTGATGCATTCATACACATACACACACACACACGGAGACCGGGGACTGTGTGTGCATCTGCACTGCTTGCACACCATGCATCATTTAGTTTTTTTTCTTGTTAAACAGGAATCTAACAAAACTGAAAGCAACGAGAGACCTTGTAAGAATGCTTTAAATGCGCCACAGATCTTCAGGTGCTTTCAGTTCGAACACGTTTAACTAACTTGATATGTATGCATTGCTTTTTTTTTTTTTTTTTTTTTAGAAAGTCAGATATAAATATGTGACCCTGAACCACAAAACCAGTCAAACCAGTCAGAGTTTTATACATCATCTGAAAGGATTGTATTGTTAGGATAGGAAAATGGTTGGTGCAAATGTTTGAAAATGTGTAATCTGAGGGTGCAAAAAATCTAAATATTGAGAAAATCGCCTTTAAAGCCGTCCAAATGAAGTCCTTGGCAATGCATATTACTTATCAAAAATTAGGTTTTGATATATTTACAGTAGGGAATTTACAAAATATCTTCATGGAACATGATCTTTACTTAATATTTTTTATGATTTTTGGCATAAAAGAAAAATCAATCATTTTGACCCATACAATGTATTGTTGGCTATTGCTACAAATATACCTGTGCTAGCCTCCTTATGACTGGTTTTGTGCTCCAGGGTCACATATAGGTAGTTTTTAGAGCCTTTTCAAGAGGACTGTCAAGTTTTTTTTTTATATACATAGCACAAAAATGATTCATTTGGCCTTATTTTAGCCAAAACAGATGCTTTTTAGTGAGATCTAGCAACACTGGTATCATAGGATTTCCACTGTACACCATGTAAACACAACACAGTACAATGACATTATTTGATGTCCAAAAGAAGCATTTTTTCTTAGTGGGAATATAAATAAACAGGTGCTAACTTGGGTTGATTTTATTTTAGTAAAATATTTGTACAACCATAATGATTACAAATGATACAAAAATGACACTTTAATTAAGACACTTTATAGGTTACTGCTAAAGAGCTTGTTGATGAGAATGGTAAATTCAGATTAATAGCAGGCTGAAATGTAATTAACATAAGCACTATTTTTTTTTTAAAATGTATTATATTTTTTTGTAATAGCATAAGTGCTTTGTGAATAACTTATAATATTGTATTTATTCTTTTTATTATCTTTTATATTATCTTCTATTTAAAAATGACCCTTTTTGTTTTTTATCAGTCATGGTATAATAATAACTTTTAGTTTTTCTCCCCCTAAATTTAAATTTTGATTTTGAACTTAAAGCAGCAGTATGTAAAATCAGACATATTGAAGTATGAGATCAATTTCACTATATATCCACACAATTCATTTACATATTTACACACGGTTTGATTTCTGTGGATACATCAACTCTTGGCTCAGAAGCTCATTCAGTGCAACCTGAGCGTACATTCACGACAGCTCCAGACAGGCACGTTCTTGGTCTCTTATCATTCATTCGTGTCCATCTGCGGTCCTTGACGCGTGGGAAGGTCTCCCCCTCACCCCGTTACAGATTAGCAGTCGGTGCGTCAGTGACTTTCCGTCCTTTGCCAGCGATGGGTCGATCTCTCTCCTCCCACAGCGTCACACCATCACAGGCACAAATCTGTTTGGGGTTTTGAAACAAGCCGGCGGAGCGGGCGATGATTCCACAGGCCAGCCTGAGAAAGGAGCGAGAGAGACAGCGGACGTTAAACAAACACACACGGTCCGCTGAAGGACATCAAACAGCAGCGAGAGCGCTTTGGACGGACTGGGATTTCTGTAAGAATAAGTAGCAAGAGCGCTGGATGATTTTAAACAGCTCAGTCTGTTTGTATTACACACAAACACTCTACAAGAAGAGGACTGTCTGTTGAATGTTTCTGTCTGGATAAGAACGTCCTTCACCTCTCTCCAGAGTTTCCTGTTGTTTTGGACAGCGGGTGATTCCCACGGCCCAAGTCATCCTCCCCAGAATCCACCACCAGAGATCGACCAATCACATCCCACACCTGCCAGGAGAAACACTGCATATCACATTACCATAAAAACTGGCTTTGGTGACAAATTAAATACAGCATGTAACTCAGATCTAGTGTTGTTTGTGTGACTGGTATGCTTTTGTAGATTTAGTTCATATTTTTAATTATATATTCTATATTTTTAGATTTCACTTTATTTGTAGTTAAAATTAAAAAAAATTATTTGTATTATTTTTTTTTTTATATCTATGTAGTTTTATTAATTTTATCTCAGTTTTAGTTATTTTAGTACTTAAAGTTTAACTAAATGAAAATGTTTGTTTAACTTACTTGATATGTATGCATTGCAAGCAATTTTTTTTAGAAAGTCAGATATAAATATGTGACCCTGGACCACAAAAACAGTCGTAAGGGTAATTTTTTGAAATTGAGTTTTATACATCATCTGAAAGGATTGTATTGTTAGGTTAGGACAATATTTGGCTGAGATGCAACTGTAAAAAATCTAAATATTGAGTATATCGCATTTAAATTTGTCCAAATGAAGTCCTTCATAATGCATATTACTAATCAAAAATTAAGTTTTGATATATTTACGGTAGGGAATGTACAAAATATGTATTATTATTATTTTTTTAATTTCCATGTGGTTTTATTAATTTCATCTGTTTTAGTTATTCTAGTACTTCAAGTTCAACTAAATGAAAATGAGAAATGTTGCCTTGGCATCTACCTTAAATAAAATAAAATCTAAAAAAGTTTGACTTATTTTAAGTATGAAAAGTAATGTTTTTGTATGGTTTAGTTACAGATGTAAATGAACTACAATATATGAAAGCCCATTTCTGCCATGGCCTAAAAATAAGATGGGTGATTTTGACTTTTTATCACGTAATTCTGCAAGAAATAAAGTCCCGATTGCGAGTTATAAAGTCTATTTTTAAAGAAAATCAAGTCGGCTCAGTGTTTCTTACAATTGCAAGTTTAGTTTAAATCTTGCAATTTTGACTTTATAAGTTTATATCACACATTTAAAGGAAAAAAAGTCAGAATTGTGAGATAAGTTGCAATTACTTTTTTTTTTTTTTTTATTCAGTGGAGGAAACAAGCTTGCATAATAATAACCCTGCTCAGATCTGTGCATGACTATTTACAATGACACAGAATGTTAAAAGAGTTAAAAAGAGAGGTGTGACCGTGAATGTAGTGACAGAGAGGTTAGTCAAAGTGTAATTAACTTAATAACAGAGGCTTTATATAATTACTGTACATTCAAACACTCTACCGTAGGGTTTATAGACACACACCTGACTGCTCTTATACCTCTGAGCAACGAGACTGTATTTTGAAGTCCTAACATTACCTTGATCTGAGAGTCTTCTAGCCGGAATGAAGCTCTGCCGTCAGGACCAGCCGAGATATTCCCCAGATCTCCTACGTGCTGGAGACCAGACAGAGACACAGCATTACTCCAATCATCTTTACCCACAACACTGTATTTTCAGTGTCAATGTTAGTCGAAATGGAAGCCTAAAACCTCCCAAACAAAATAAAGCAAAAAAAATAACAAAATAAAAAGTGCTGTCAAATGATTAATTGTATCCAAAATAAAAGTTTTTGTTTACATAATATAGAGTGTGTACTGTGTATATTTATTATATATATATATATATATATATATATATATATATATATATAAATACACACACATGCATGTATATATTTTATACATGCATGTGTAAAAATATGCTATGTTTATATATGAAATATATTTATATATAATACAAATTATACAAATATAAATATATCCATGTAAATACATGTACATATTTTCAAAATATATACTGTAT
>SCHK01391508.1:0-12525 GCA_004124795.1 Poropuntius huangchuchieni | reverse complement strand
ATTACACCAAATACACATAAAAATATTATTTTTGGAGGGTGGGGTGTTCTATGACCCCTTTAACCCTTTTGACGCATATGATCACTCTAGGCCGGTCCCTGGAGTGTTCAGTGCATCATGTGATCGACTGCTGAATTCAAATCTGCTTTTGCATTTGGCTGGTGCGGAGCCAGAGATGGATGTGATAAGCTCTTGTCATATTATCACAACTATTCAGTGTTTTCAACCATATAATGCTTATTTTAGGTTCCAGACATTTAAATACATAAGTACTAGCAAAACAATACATTTGTAGAAGCGGCAATAATGATCCTTACAAATATAATCTGACAACATATTTTATTGATATCATATACACATTGTGTATGTAACTATAAAGTTTAATCTTGCCTGTTAATTTTGCCTGTTCACCAGGGACTTTAATGTCTTTCGGGAGGAGAGGATGAATTTACGTGTTGTAAATACCATAGTTTGGATTCAGCATGAACTAACATTGGGGCCCATGACATGGTATAGATCAGTGGTTCTCAACTCCGGTCCTCGGGGCCCACTGCTCTGCACATTTTGTATGTTTCTAAATCTGACACAGTCAGTTCAGTTCATGGATCTTTCTCCTAACAAGCTGATGATCTGAATCAGGTGCATTAAATGAGGGAGACATACAAAATGTGCAAAGCAGTGGGCCTCGAGGACCGGAGTTGAGAACCACTGATATAGATCAAGTACTGTAACATGGTCATTATAAAAGTGTTTAAACTTCCAAATATATTTACTTGCACATATATCAGAATCTTAATATTTCATAATATAGTGACAATTTTGTGGCCCCCAAAATATTTTACCAATATAAAGATCAGATCATCTATTTTAAAATGTAAAAATGGTTCTATTCTAGCTTCAACCATTTTGAGTAAAAACGCTGAGAAAAATCACATTTTTATCAAATACTACATCTGGATCAAATTCAATATTATCAAAGCAAAGATGCAGTAGATGGCTTCCATCAGTATTCCCAAAGCTTGCACAAGCCTTTACCACTTTTTGGACTGACAATTCACTCTGTAACACTAGGCAGTTTTCATTTATATGCGGTTATGTTGATGATTGCTCGATTCTGCGTCTTCCTGGTCTGTTTTTTTGATCGCCATTTTGTAGACTCATTCAGTCCATGCGTAATAGCGCCCCCAAACGTACAATAGTGAATACTGTACTGACCTGGATATTGCGAAACAAATATGAGTTTTTTTCCTTCCTGTGGTTGTCAGTACAAATCTAGTAACTTACAAAAATCAGAAGGAATTGGGAATGGAGAAACACCAATTTGATTTGACATCCCTGACAAAGATATCGATTTCCTGCTTGTCAGTCATTTACTACCAGTCATTTACTACTAGTGGTATGAGCTCAGGGAACGGGCTTCCCATCTTCCTAAAAATGCACTTTATAAAAAAGCACACGTGGAGGTTGTCGGGATTACTGAAATACAGGACCAAGTTGAGGCCAGTAATTCCCAAAGGTGTGCAGCTGTGAATGAATTTGTATGCTTTGCACATGTGTGCATTAGTAAGCTTTTCTGGCAGAAAGACAGGCAGGTGCAGCTCAGTAGGGGAACACTGTTCAACTGCCGCCCATGAGATGCCTCCTGAGGATTGTGGGATTGACAGCCTGAGGGTGGCATGCCTGCCAGAGAGGGTGGCTTCTCATGAGACCCTGCTTCTCCTGTCATATTTTCCCTTCTTGTCAATGCCAATTAAAGAAGGCTAAGACACTTCATGAGTCATTTCCTGTCTGGAAGGAACCCATTGCTCTTTTGTAGCACTGTTCAGACAGATTCAGTTTTTTTGAGTCTGAATGGTGTGCTTCTGAAAGGTTTCAGGGAGCTCTGCATTGGGTTTCATTTACATTTAACGATGAGCAAGACTTGAAGCTTAAAAGCACAGAGTGGGATAGAAGTGTCAAAGAGTCTCACTTCAGCCTCCACCTAACAGCTGGTATTGGATTATATATTCCAGGATGATAACTTTCCTACTGTTATCTCTTGAGTATCTTAGAATTAAATAAGAACTTCATCAACAGCACTCCTCATTTACATATTTTCAAATGGACAGACCCCATGCAGTCTCCAATAAAAAACTAGCAGTGTTACAGAAAAGAGATTTATCCATACTGTTCACTGATTCTTAAGCAAAAATAAACAACAAAATTCTAGGATGGGATTCAGAGATGTGTTTCACAAAATTTAGGTTCATCTAAAGGAGAAACAATTCTCTATGTTCTAGTATTCCATAATCTTAAAAATATTTTTTTCAACAACAAAATAGTACTACTAATAATAATAATTAAAAAGGGTTCATCTTCAGTTTTTGAACCATTTCTATCTCCTGCTCAGACTCAGAGTCTTTAGTTGGATAACTGTGCAATGGGTCTCAAACAGCTAGTTAAAATTAAGGTACATTATCGAAATATTCTATTAGGTTATCAGATGCAGTGAAAATCCCTAACCTTCAAAAAAACAAAAAAAAATTGTGGCGCTTGCCAAAGCAAGCTGTTAATCCTAATCACACTGTTAAAAGCCATGGTCATTATGGGTGAAACAGTAGGGTATTGATTTTCCATGAGTACTGCCTTATTTTCCCCCCCTTTCAATACATCTCTTGTTTTACAGTGATAAAGCAAACAAAAACAATCAATATAGAAATTGTATGTTGTAAATCTTAGAATTTGAAATCTTTGGGACCACAGATGTTTGCACACCAATCAAAGGGTTAAATGAATCTCATTTTCCATACTGAATTCAATCAATGTATTCATTTACTCAAAAGACATGAAAATAGTGTCTGCCACCCACCTAAGAGAGCAATGAAGTCAGATCAATCCCATGGTTCAGCCTGGCTGCCACAGTGTAATGAAAAGGTTGTTTACAGCAGCATGTGTGAATTTGATCTGTTTAACTGTGTGTCAGCCTAAATGCAGAGAAGCCAAATTCCTGCTTCCATGCTGGAAGAGGATTTGGTCCATATCAAATGTCCAAAGCTTACAGCTAGAACTCTGACATATACTTAATAGCTGTTCCAAACCTCACGACTCGCCTCGCTGTCTGCCTACATAGGTTCTAGGGCGGCGTCAAACTGTCCTGGAATTTCATTAATGCCGAATTTGAAATGCTCAGCACTTAAAAGTCATGCATGAGAGACTCAACTTGCAGTTGATTCTAATAGAATTTGCCATCAACACATTTATAAAGTATACAATAAATTAAGCAAAACTATATAATTTTATCAATACTACATTAAATACACATAAAATAATCATTTTTAACTTGTATAATCTTAGATAATTTTATCACACAGTTTGTTTGCAAAGCATTCTGGGCTTGGCTTACTGATGAAAAATTCTAAATCTACTTTTCTCAAAGCAGCATGCGTTTAGAAACAGCCTTTGGGTTGGCAGTCCACCTTTTAGAATGAGGGGGAACTTATTGCATGCCAACAATTTCCACTATTATTACATGTGCCAGAATTCCATAACTCCATATGTAATATGCCATATGTAACGTGAGGCCATTATAGAACACTGAAAAGAAAAAAAAAAAAAAAAGAATATCTAGCTCCAGGTATTGCCTGAAGAAAGTATATGACTGCAATTTATGAATGTGTAGCAGTAATATGAGGCATGGGAATCATACTAAAAAACCAATAGCCAGGAACACAGAACAGAAGTATAAGCATTCAAATGACTCCAGTGAAGGGAAAGTGGCTAGTTTTTGTCCCAGCCCATGGGGCTAGTAAAGCAGACATTGATATGTTGCCGTTCTGGGCCCAAGCACAGCTTTGAGATGAAGTACTAGATGTTGAACCAGACACAAAAGGTAGCAGTATGTCATTAACTTCACCAATATGGCTGCCTGTTAGAGCTCCATATTGCTGCGGGCACAACACCAAACCATCAGGTGGTACAGAGAAAACAGCATTCATTTATTTTCTTTTGTGCGCCAAAACAATGTGCAGAGACCCACAGCTGCATAATGCCAGGCATGAGTTTCACAAAAAAAAAAAACAAGTCCATTAATATCATCTGGCCACTCCAGGGAGTTAGCCTTTCTTGATTAAAATAGATCTGGAGAGCTTTACTGCTGCTGGAACTGAATTAATTCATTTGTAAAATAAAGAGGAAATACAAATGTAAATGAGTGGAGTCTTCATTAAAGGGCAGACAATAAACAATACGTTTTATGTTTATGCAAATATTTCATTTTAATTACAGGAGGCTATCAGATGTAAAAATCCCAATAATGGACAATGACCGCAATAAGCAATACAGTAAATCCCCCTCCGCAGAAGAACCTAATGAGCTACGAGACCAGTGTCGATTTTGCATAATTACAGACAGAACATATTCAGAACTCAAATTAATTGCCTTTTTTCCTGATAAGAGCGCAATTCATTGAATTTGTTGAGGCTGAACCAGGAACGGCACCTACATCCAATAAATGTGTCACTTGCTCTTCATTCTTTGTTATTATGGCCAAGTCTTTGTCTTGGTGTGTCACAGAGACAGTATATGCATTTTGTTCAATGGCGTTCTCATGATAACTGTGTTGAGCTCTCCCAGTGGTGCATCACAGTGCAGTCACGACTCCTGCTATTGATACCGCGTCTTATCTTGCAGGCCCAGTCCCGCCAACATCCCGCAAACACAAGCAGGCAGCAAAACAAAAGACTGACTAAAAAGCCTCAGGGTCGTCGTCATTTCCATGGCAACCGCTGTTCCAGTCAAATATAAATGTATGAAAAGACATGTTGGTTAAATGTGAAGGACAGTGACATGCTCCTACACACAATTTGCTTTCTCTTAGAAAGATGGCACTGGATGGGTGGAGGTGGAGAAGAGAAAGGTGTAGTATAAGAAAGAAGTTTAAATATATCAATTTCAAAAACTAGGTTACAATGAAAAATCAAACAAACAATAGTAATATGCCTAAGTCATACAGTCATATTTTTATATTTCTCTCCTGTCCGTGCAGAATTATGACGAATGCCAATCTAGAGTGACACAAGTGAGCCCAAACGGCCGTTTAGACTGAGGCTGCACTGCAAAACATCTGACCTGAATCAGATTTTGGACCACATGTGAAAGTGGCCCAAACGAGAATGGAAAAGATCAGATTCCATGCGGTTTGTCTGGTTCACACCATCATGACACAAAACGATCTAGATAAGGCTTGGTTCCTTTCTTTTAACACAACACTGAAGTAGGGGTGTCATGACATACCGATATTGATGATAATCGTGATAATCAAATAATGAAATATTGTTATCATATTAATTGGGTTTACTTTTGTTTAAATGTAAAATGAAAAAAGGTATGCATTATTTGTTTCTTACATTTGTTCTACTGTTGGTATTTTGAAGGTCTTTTAATAGAAAATGTGAAAATAAAACAACAAATTTTTGACTCATTTTGCCAGCACAGGTATTTTCTCAGGTATTTTCATATGGATGAAATAATATCAAGTTATTTCAAACAGTTTGGAATAAAAACTCTATTCAATCTATTCTCATAAATTGTCATTGTCACTGTGCTAAATTAAAAACGGTTAGCATTTCAGTCTCTTCTGTTTAGTATAATGGTTTCCTTTTGTAAAGAAAATAACTAAAGAATAATTTAACTGGTAGTATTTTTATTTTTATTTTTTTCAAGATTTCTATAGATATCACAATATATCATTATTGTGAATTTTTGAGGCCACGATAATCTGATATCGTGACAGCCCTACTCTGAAGTATGTTTTCATGTGCAAGTGTGCTCACAGTCTGCAGCACACATTGTAGGATGACTGAACAAGCTTTAAGTATTAAATTTTGAGGCAAAGCTCCAACCTCAAGTATGGGCAATAATACTAGTGAAACTCGTCTTAGCAAGCACCACTAATAATAAAGTCCCACATGTAAAAAAGCAGCGTCAAAGCTCATTCCATTCAATTAACCACATTAAACACTAATATTCATGGGTTGCCACTGTAACGAAATCCCAACTCTCTAAAAAATAAGAAGCACAGCTGGTCAGCTCCGAGACGGAGTTTCCATTACGAGCAGACAGCTCACGCAGAGGCACTGAGAGTGTTTACACGCTGAGTTACGGCCTACTCCTGAGAGACGCTCCGCTTTTACCAGTGGACAAACATCAAGCTCAGAGCTGTCAGTCAAACTGGCCCCCAAATCCCAAGCCTCCCAAAGCCCCCGGTCCCTCCCACCACAGCGGCATGATAACTGATGCATGGACACTATCACCAGACTCCCTGCCCTTCACTCTACTGCAATGCATGGACAAACTGCTTTAGAAAAATATCATGACGGCACACCAAAAGTGTGAAATATCTAATGTCCCGCGAGTTGAAATCTAACATATTTTANTCATGACGGCACACCAAAAGTGTGAAATATCTAATGTCCCGTGAAATGTAACATATTTTATATATAATATATGGTTATATATATATATATATAATACATGGACTATTGAGCATAATAATTAATAATAATAAAGTCATCTTAGCGGGCNTCACGATATTCTAATTATATGACCAGCACCTGTATGGTTATATATATAATACATGGACTATTGAGCATAATAATCAAGTCATCTTAGCGGGTTTGTTTAATCATAATTTTAACACAAAGTGTTTCCCAAATCTGTCCTGAAGGCACCCTACCACTATACATAAAACACACCTCATCAGCTCAGTAGCAGAGACAGAAAAATCTGAATTGGATGTGTTCAAGAAAGTAGACGTCTAAACGGTGCAGTTGTGGGTACCTCTAGGACAGGTTTGGGAAGCACAGCTGTTCGCAAACGGCAACCTTGCACTTTCTGAATCAGATTTACAAAATCTTTGTTAAAGGTGGCTTGTCAAATTCATTCTTGCAGTGCCTGAGCAGAGATCTTTAGAATATGTATTTAAAAACCAATTCACAATCAACAGCAGCAAAACCCCAGGAAGCACAGGCACGCATTTAAATCGCACAATAATGTTTGCACATCAATTTTATTTTGTGTAATTGCCTTTTGGTGGAAGTCTCACGGATTCAGTGAAATTAGATCAAACACTTTCATTTACATTTTGTCACAATGTAATTACGTCCAGTGTTATTGTCCAATATTAGGGAATGTGCAACGTGACTAATATCACAATAGAGCAAGGTTTTCAACCTCTGGTGGTCTGAAAGCTTCCACCCACATATTCCAATTAAATTTCTCAAGCCTGCAGAAGAACTTGTGCATGCACCGAGCTGCCTAGCCATTCAAGTGAAAGAAAGTCACTAATGAAAGAGATGAAAACAAGACAACATGACATTTGCTTAGTGAGTGATGTGGCTGGCCTATTTCCATATTAATATATAAACATGCAAATGCATGGTTTGAAGTGCCTAATTAGTTGTAAGAAGTATGAATTTGTTAATAAACATTATTTATGGGGTTTGTCTCTGTTCCTTGATTTCTCAGGTTGGAAGAGAGAGACTGTTGTGTAAAGTATTGATGAAGTGAACCCAAGTTCCTAAACTATGGTGACTATTCATGCACTAAACTAAGGAAGAGGATTTTTTGAGCTGTAGGTGGGATTTTGTCAAAAAACAAAAAAAAACAAACAAAAAGAAATCATACATCATTTTGAAGGTCTTTTAATGGAAAACGTGAAAAAACAACAACTCATTTTTGAAAATGTTCATATGGATAATGTATATTTATGTTGCAATGCTTATCGACATCTTTTTTTAAGGGATTTTGTCAAAAACGAAACAAAACAAAAGTTCATGAATACTGAAAAATAAAAAACATAAAACTAAATTCTTTGCCCTAAGGCTATCAGTCCATGTTCAAACTTACAAAGACTCTGTGCTCTCTGCTCTGTGGAAGTGATTAACCATGTCTACATATCATCTTATTTTAAGAGCTCTGTAACTAAGTGGGGAAAAGAACATTTCATTGCTAATAGTTGTAGGTCAAAATTTTGAAGGAAAGTTCACCCGAATTATGTCATCTACTGACCAAGTTGCTCAAACTTGGTAAGAAAGTAGGATTTGAACTTAAATCTTAATCGAATCCTCACAAAAATATATAGCAATTGAATCAATGTGAATGTGGGTTGATGACATCATTTTTTTCCTGGGTGAACTACTCTTTTATACAAGCTAAACTTAAGAGTCTGTGTCTGTTTCACACTCACCTAAATCTCCTTCAGCAATGGCCCAATGATGTAATCTTTAAAGAATATTAGTTAAAGATTTCATTCTGCAACCAAGAGACAAAAACAAGAATACCTTTTCTAAAAAGAACCACTGAAGCAGAAGGGATATTATTATGATAACATTATGGCAAGCAAGCATTAAGAATATGCCCAATTATTCCCCTACAATTATGTTAATTATCGTATTTAGTGCAAATTGTGGTTCACAGTCTGAAATACATAATCAGTGGGTTCAGAGTAATCATGTAAATTGTGAACAATTAAAATGGGTTGGACTTAAAGCATATTTGAATAGTCATAACACAGCAGTACCATAACCTTCAAGTTGTATCTCATTAGCATCTTGCAGGTCAGTCTCCTTAGTTGTTTTTTAAGCAGTTGTAGAGCTTTCAATGCATTAAAAAAACAACTCTACATTTAAGAGTAATGTAAGTTAAATACAGCCATTTGTTAATTCAGGGACTTAGCATTATTTTTGAGTTGACAAAAAATATATATGTATCGATATCTGCTATAAGATGCAATGCACACAGAGCATCCAAATCCATTCCAAAAGTACTTTGTATACAGAAGGTGTAAAGTTCAGTTTCTGTTGCTACAAACTCTCAAGCTCTCCGATGGCATCCAGAGGCTTGATGAATTAAGAATGAAAATTGCACAGTCGATGTCTCCTCTGCCAGAATGAATAAATGACAAATTGAATCAATATCTAAAACTCAGCCTTTTTAGGGCTGAATGGCTTTAGAGAAAAGTCTAAATACTTCCTGTTTTACAAATCTCTAATGATTATACATCGTTCACATATCTGATACTGATACTGTTTGTTATACACAAAATCTATTAGCCTTCTATTAATTGTATGAAAATCTCTCTGAATTATACACTTGCCAGATATGAGCTGCAGAAATGTTAGTTTTAACTACGGAGTTATCAGACCCTAAAAAAAAAAATTCTAAACATTTGCTCAGTTTTAAAGAGAAGACTTTGTCAATCAAAAACCAAATAATAGAATGCTCGTAGACTCAGCGCAATCAATATTCATATCCATGGCAGGTCAAAGCTGACAAACAACCATAAACACAGCACACAGTGGATTTATCACAGAATAAATAAGTGTGCCATAGAATAAGCAGGTTCATAAAGGAAGACTAGGACTGAATCATCAGGTTTTGTCCCAGCACAGAGTAGAAAGACTGACTCAGCAGCAAAGCTGGGTTAATAGATTTTCACCCTCATCTTGTGGGACAACTCAATGCCCTGAACAAGCTTTTCTACCTGTACAAGCAAATGTTATGCGAAATGTCGCTAGCACATGGCCGGGACAACGTATGTAATTCTCTAGGATTCCCAGAGTCAGTTTCTGTTGACTTGAGGGGTGTACAACATAATTGGGTTACATAGTCTGTCTACAAATGCTCTCTCTTGATTTTGAGAGCATAAACATCAGCGCATTACTGATCATTACATCAACTGCAGCTTATGATGACTGGAGTTACACAACTAATTAAAATACATACAGTGAATTAATATGTGTAAATAAAATGATATTACTGTAGGTGGACGGGGAAAATAAAGTGGCTGGAGTTGCTTTGCAAACACTGAATCAGGTGCTGGTCAACTGATCAGCGTAGATAGGAGTTGTCAATAAGGATTATTAGATGATATTTTGCTGAGCGTGTAATTGTGCTGGTACCTTGCAGGTTTAGGACTGCCGTGGACAGCTGACTCGCACAGCTTTTGGGAAAAAGAAAAAAAAAAAAATTTTGGAAAATGTACTTTAAATATAAACCTAAATTCGCCAGTGGTGGAGTCATTGAGTCATTCATTCAACCGATTCACTCAAAAACAGTGTTATGTGTTGCTCAGAGACACAAACCAGTTCTGCTGTGGCTTTGTTGTGTCTACAATGTAAGTCAGAATGTAAATCAGATTGTTTGGCTTTGCAATATACTCGATAATGTCAAATCGCATATAGTTCATGTCGTGCCACCAAGCTTTCTTATTCGTTTTGTTAATAAAAATTCTCTGTTTCTTATTTATTTGCTTCCACAGTGTTTATTTATTTTTAGTTTTGTAGGCTACACCGACTTAAACTTTGTGTACGTTATTTTATATTATGCATAGCCTATAGCAGTGGTTCCCAACCACGTTCCTGGAGGCCCCCCAACACTGCATGTTTTCCATGTCTCCCTAATCAAACACACCTGATTCAGATCATCAGCTCATTAGTAGAGATTTCAAGACCTGAAATGGGTGTGTCAAAGAAAGGAGAGATGCAAAATATGCAGTGTTGGGGGCCTCCAGGAATGTGGTTGGAACCACTGGCCTATAGCATTGTGTATTTTTTTTGTTTTGTTAATAAAAGCTCTATGATGTATAGATTTTTAGGCTAAGTAAGTTTGTTGTTGCTTGAATTGCATTCGAATTGCTGCCAAAGTAATAAGTAATAAGCAGTTTTTAGTCTTTATACTTATCCTCATCTAGACTCATTTACCCATTTAGGACTTTTTTGGAAATCAAGAAAACGTGTCAGGCTAAATGAGGGACCGCCACATCTCTAACGTATTCACTTTCTCAATCTTACACACACACGCACACACCGGATCTGTCAGGCTTGGCGAGGCTGCAGGGCTCCTTTAACATTCTGATGAGAGACATCTATTAAATGTCACCCTGCTAGACAGAGAACCACAGGCCCAGATTCTAACACCAGGGAGCAAAGAGAACGAGACTGAGAAAGAGACAGTTAGAAGAGTCCCTAAAGAAATTTACAGGTATGAGTCACTCAGAAAATGACAATAAGCGTAACCTTTTCACCAGTGCAGTGTTTGAGACAAGAACATGATGGCATCAAGCCAGTCTGTCAGAGACGTTCACTTCAAGCTTACTGTACAAACAGAATACTTATTAATTATTCTGCTCCCTAAAAGTCTTGCAGGCGTCTCTAAATAAAATTGACTCCAAAAGTACAATTCTTGCAAATGCTATTACAAAATCATGCAGAAAAGCAAAGGTAACAGTTACAATTTCCCACTGCAAAAAAAGTGCTAACTAAAAGAAACATTCATTTACTGGACAGCAGAGACGCCTGCAATGCATTTGCATGCCGATGAGCATCTAACACTAACACACAAGCCAAGCAAGAAACAACCGAACACAATGAATTGGTCGACACTTGGACTACAAGTTTGACGGAATCAGCCAGACTCTGGGGAAGAGCTCTAGAGAAACAGAATCTTTACCGGTTCTGAACATTGCCATGGCAACGGGAGCCCTTTACAAGGGTGTGTGCACACAGCAGGGAGAAGCCTGAGACTGTGGTTTTCAGCACTTCGTTTTTCTCCTCCTTTTTTAGCCATTAATTTTCACTCAGCTGCTTCTAACTGAAATCACAAAAGTGTCAAGTCACTCTTCCACCCCCTTTTTTTTTTGGTATGAATCTCTTACATGAATGTGTCCAGAATGTTCAAGTGTATTTGGGGGTCTCCATTTAATAGTTTTAAAACTGTGTTATTAATAAACGTTAAGTGCTGGAGGAGTACGAGTAATTAGGAGTGTGGATAGGGATGTGTAAATGTGACAGGCTGCCCTTTAACGCAGGATCCCTGTCTTTGTCCTGTTGCAGATTCACGCACATTTCTGCACACTTTTTTCCTGCAGGAGGCTATGTCACAGATTTCTTGCTTTACGCTTCTTACTGAAAATTGCGTTATTGATTGTCACCCCCTCCAGTTTGCACTATCAAATAAGCCTTCGACCTCAAAAGACTGCAGAGTCAATATGTAAGCATAAGACAAATGTTGAAATGCTCTCACATGGCTCCACAAGTTTTCTTATAATATGTGGTAAGAACAAAGCTGGGCTGCCATGGTATTTGACTAGCGTAAGCATTTGATATATAGTCTTCTGCTTGATATTTGACACAATATCAATGCATCCATTGACCTTCATGTGAAGCAATTCAAAGTCTGAGTTTGCAAAGTTTTAATAAAAGTGAAACATTCAAACAAGCCTGATTATCAGTTTGTCTGATCAACGACAGAAGTGAAAACCAGTTTGAAAAAATAGTCATTTCTTTTGTAATTACATTTGGAGATACTAGCACTGAGAAAACTACAAACTTCACCTTTAGCAATGCCTCATTAAGCCTAAAAAATGTTTCGGCTTAAAAACTAATTTTAAACAGAAATGCTCCATGTATTTTTTCCTCAGATATTTTAATCATCTCTTCCTTCTTCCCAAAGCAAACTCAACCGATTTCAGTTCTTGGCTTAGAATAT
>SCHK01391320.1:0-16701 GCA_004124795.1 Poropuntius huangchuchieni | reverse complement strand
TTGCCACAGTTCTTCTGGATTTAGTCTGTCTCAGTTTGTTCGTTTTCTTCTTGTCATTCCAGAAAGACTGGATGATGATGAGATCAGATCTCTGTGTGGAGCACTGGCTGTTGTGCAAACAAAAATAATGGCAAAATGAATGTTTGGAAATAAAATATTTCCTACTGACACACTACAGCAGAAGACAGAAATAACAGACTTAAAACTATTTTTAGCTGGTGAAAATACTATTGTTCTAATAATTTTGGGCACCACTGTATATGAACTTTTATGTATCTTGTTACATTTACTTTTGCGAGTGATTAAGAAATCAATATTTGACTTGCATTGTTTAAAATGATCTTTTAGCAGTTACATATTTTATTTAATTTATTGCAGTTACAGGATCTTGTTCAGCATAAACATGTTATGTTATGTGATTACATATGGACCCTCTTATCCTTTAAAAGATGAAGAAGATTGCAAAGCAAGAATATGAAAAATATCTTTTCTCAATTGCACATTCTGGGAAATCTGTTGGCTCTTGAAAAACATCTCATCCGTCTTTATAGAGTACTATTAAATATTCAACTCCCCCTGAAATACACATAATGTCATGGTGACTTTCCGTTGACTTCTTTTGCTTTATACTGAGCTAATGACATGTTCTCAATACCTAAACACACAAACATTCGTTTTTATATTTTCAAAGAGACATTATTTCGTGTTTTTTATTTCATTTGAGGAACTTTGTCTGCCACCGTTATGTAGGTGATTTCTGGTTTTGCTGTCCTTGCGGCACACACACTCACGCACGCATGCACTCTTTTCTCTCATTTGGTGAAAACTATGAGAATCTCTTTTTCCAGTCTTTGAGCGTGGCATCTGTTCCTAAGTGCTCAGAATTTATTATTAGCTTAGTTCTGCTCTGCCATCACACTCCAGTGATTCCATCGTTTAATATTTAGCAGCCAAATAACTCCACACTCAGATGTGAGGTTAGATAACGTTTAAAAACATTTACACTGGCTTCTTAAATATCTAGTGAAAAAATAGCATTTTTCAGCTATTGCTTTTTGGCTTATAAAACATGATATATAATATCTGCTGTCCGTGGTGCCTATAAATCTTCACTTTACTTGAGTCTCTGCAGCTTGGCGCCAGCATAAAAACCCTTTATCCCCCCCTGTTGCTCATTAGATTGGAAATCAGTAGTGTTTTGGGCACAATAGGTGACAAATAGCGCTTTGGCTGGGACTGCATTGGGAACAGGTGAATGTAATTTTTGCCCTCAGTCACTGAGAGGGTAACAATATTAGGAGGGGAATGATGCCCTCCTTCAAAGGGGAGCTGTGTGCTGCTCACAGAGCGATTACACTGCTCACGTCCGCATTGCAGCCCTCTTCTGCAAAGAGGCAGGCACTGCGCTGGGTGTTGATGGCCTTAGTTAACAGACGCATGCATACATACACTCACCCACCCAGCACTAAAATCTCCTGCATTCATAGCGCTGTCTGTGAAGTTCCTGTTTTTAGCTTGATGCAACAAAATGACAGTTGAAAAGGCACTAAAATAAAGCAGGTTTTTAATATGAAAAAATGAAAAGATGAGCATTTCTGACCAACAGAAATAAGTCATTATACTGTTATGCAATTAAAATGTGTGAAGTTGGTAAGGATGTTCTTTGAAAGAAGTCTCTTATGCTCATCATTTATTTGATTAAAAATATAGAAAACAGTAATACTGTGAAATATTATTACAATCAGAAAAGTTTTAGTTTTAATATATTTTATTTTTGAAAATGCTGTTTATTCCTGTCATGGTAAAGCTTAATTTTGATGTTGAAAATGCAGTGATACTTTTTTTTTCAAGATTTTTTCACTGAATAAAAATAACTGCATTTATTTGTCATTTTTGTAACATTTTAAATGTTTTTAGGTCAGTTTTAATCAATTTAGATTTGCTGAATAATAATCTTTTTTGTATGTGTGTCTTTCCAATCCCAAACATCTGAACAATAGTGTATTTGTATAAAAAGTGTTCTTTGGTCGAGCTCAGGGACTTGCCATTTGAGCATTTGTTTACATGAGGGGTAGCCTGAAATTAATTTTGTTTTTTAAAATCTTTTTGGACCTGGCTTTTGTTATTTTAACAATTTGCCATTGATTAATTGTATTGTTTTCCTCTTTTTCAGTTTTTCCCTTATGGTGATGCATCAAAGTTTGCCCAGCACGCTTTCAGAACCTTCGACAAGAATGGAGACGGCACCATCGACTTCAGAGAGTTCATCTGTGCCCTGTCCATCACATCACGAGGCAGCTTCGAACAGAAACTCAACTGGGCCTTCAACATGTACGACCTGGACGGAGACGGCAAAATCACACGAGTTGAGATGCTTGAGATCATTGAGGTACTCGATTCAGTCTGTTCTCCTGTTTACTTGCATAAAGCAATAAATAACTAAAAAGACTTCTTATTTCATGAATTATTTCAACTTGGCTATTACTTAACTTTTTACTAATTAAAATGAATATTAAATGCAAAAATGTCCATAGAGTTACATGATTTTGTTCATTTACATGACTAGAAATCTCACTTTTAAAATTATTTTATGTTTTTCAAGACTAGATGAATCCTGGTTATAAATATCTTTTTATTTTTAATTTTTTTAGTTGTTTTAGGTTATTTTAAGTCATCTTGAGAACTATGGTTCTATAGATGGAGAGAGTCGCCCTCTCATGGTCAGAGAGAGAGTTGACAAAAAAGAGATTGGGATTTGAATAATGTTGCCTGAATTAGCGGCACAGCTCAACGTGTCTTTGACTCTTCTAAGGATTTTAACCCACTTTGTTCTGTTTTTCCTCGTCAAGGCAATCTACAAGATGGTGGGGACTGTTATCATGATGAAGATGAACGAGGATGGCCTGACGCCTGAGCAGCGAGTTGACAAAATCTTCAGTAAGATGGATAAGAACAACGACGACCAGATCTCATTGGAAGAGTTCAAAGAAGCAGCAAAGAGTGACCCGTCCATTGTATTACTGCTGCAGTGTGACCTGCAAAAATGAGCGTCTCGGAAAAGAGCCAGGGACTGCACAAATGATTAATGTTCCATTCAGTTTGCAGCTATTTCCACTGATAAAAAAATTGCTTGGACTACCTTTCAATGAATCCGCTTCCTGTGTTTGAAACACTTGTGTGCATGAGAATGTTCTTTGCTAACGAATTTCACATACACACACACAAACACCTTCGCACACACACACACATGCATACACTGCAAATGCGTACACACACAGACCATGCCATGCACAAATAGAATTATATGAATATTAATATACATATATATTGAGTTGTCGAAATTAACTGCCAAAATGTGAAAAGTGTGCAAAGTACCTTCTGAATCCACTGGAGCTTGCGCATCATTGATGTGCTGTATTAAATCGAGCTACTATTTATTGTACTGATGCTAGCTATGTGTACCATATACTGCGTAATGTCAACCGAACCGATTCTTATGGTAATCGTAACTGTTCTGGAACTACCCACTCGTCTGGATGGACAAAAAGATAAGCTCATGTCCATCGAACTTTTCCCTTCAAATGTGCTTGTACTGTTGGTGAATATAAATGTAGTTTATTTGCATGCCATTAGGTTTGCCTTAAGAGTACTTCCCTCATTTGCGTCCTGCATAAAGAATGATAACAAGCCTTATTTAAAAGAAACATTTGAGATGTGAAATAGAATTAGATGGATAATTCGTTGGCTTCGCAAAGGTTGGTGATGCATTGATGGGAAAAGGCTAGTTTACTACACCTTCTATGTCTAGCATGTACATCACACGAGAGGGATTCAATGTGGCCGAATGTAATCCATGAGAATAAATCACATACATTCATTCTCATGGTCGAAATATTACTCCATAAAAATATTCCCGTATTAAACCTACAAGCTGTGCAGTTTCAGAATGTCATCAAATGTAAAAAAATTGCATATCAGTGTGCAGATTTATGTGGGGCCTGAGCATGGAATGAATTTATGAAGATCATTTTTTAGGGTTAAAGTGATATAAAATAATGATTTTGCCTAAACAATGTACCTCTTCAAACTGGTACTTGACAGCTAAAACGTCTAAGACTGTATTTATTCCTACTTTTTACATGCTGCTCTTACTGGAGAACTCCAACAGAGGGTTTTAAAGGTTAGCCCTGAGGTTATTACGTTTTAAATCCAGACATTTGCACCAACTGCACATTTTGAGCACCGACTCGATTTCTAAATACGCACATTTCTGTGCTCCATTTGAAAGTACATTCTGCCAGTGTCAAGAGCTTTACACAAGCATAACCTTTGTCATTGTAATGTTTACCTACGTAGGCACCGCACCAAATTCATGCAATGGCAAACTTTTCCAATTTAAAAGTTATTTTGTACATGTAGCATGTATTGTGCCCCTGATGCCATGGCTGCACTACTTCTTGTGTTGTGGTTTAAACTAATAAAAAAGTATATGGGATTTTTTCTTCAATGTCAGAGTTTAATTTGAAAGGTGCATGTAGATACTGAAATGTATTACCTGCAATTACAATATAATTTGTTTATCAGCACATATCAGGACTGATACGAGTCAATTTTATGCAGTTCTGCATTCACTTTTAAGAAGGAATGTACTTGTACTGTAATTTAAGGAAGAAGGTGAAAGCTCTCTTTTCAGTTAGAGAATGAAGAAACATAATTTTGCAAAAACTGTCAGATTTCATGTTAGAAGCGTCTGTGGACATAGCATCATCCACTTGAAGTAATGAAATTCCTGCATAACAGGAATGATATCATTCTGAACGGCAAATGTAAACTGTAATAACATAAGACGTCCGTTAGGTGGCAGCCGAGTGTTGAATTCGTAGAACATGAGCCATAGATATGTATGTAGGCCTATATACATATCTATAAAATAAGCGACTAAATATTGAAACATTCACGCCGAATTCTTTTGGTGGTTTTGTTGTTTATTTGCCGATCAGTTGGATGCATTGTTTCGTTTATTAAAATGAAAAATTGGTAAGTATTAAATATTTTATATAATTTCTCTCTGCAATTTAGATATTTTATAGAGCCAAGATATCACAAAAATATATAAATGAATAAAGAACAAATGAAAATGTACAGATTAAATATAGTAAGTTAAAAAAATAATTGGAAACAAAAATTAGATAAAATGTTACATCTCGGCAAAATGTATTGAAGTCTATAACAAAATCAATTAAAAGGCAGCACATGTGTATCGTCTTATTTGAAGAAGAAATAGCTTGGAAATATAGCAGTAAAAAAGGCCTTTGATGACTGAATTTACTACGCTTAATATGAGATTTGGCAAGGAGCAATAAAAGATGAATAATAAAGTAGGCCTATTCATTTCTTGTTTTATTCATGTTATATAAACCAAATAACATCTTTAAAAAAAAAAAATCTAAAATAATTGCTTATACGGACAAAAATATTACATAAATATTACGTCCCATTTTACTAGGGGCACCAAAAAAGAGCAACTTTTGTTTATATAATATTTTTATAATGACACGAATGGAATCGCAGCTTGACGTCACCTCAAACCCGGCCGCAGCTTTCCCGGAAGGACGTCATCGCACTGCGCCACCAAACATTGTGAAGTGCGCAGCTACTTAGCTTGTGCTAGCTGCTACTCTTTCCTACTTGTAAAGGGTTTTTTGTTGTAAATTTTGAGTTGTTTCCTTTAAAAAGATCCAGCCATGGCGATGCAAGCAGCTAAACGAGCGAATGTAAGTCCAGTTTTGATTCAAACGTTCAAATGATCGTGATGTTGGTAGAGTTGGGCTCAAAATGGCTAATCGGTACATTGAAGATCGATGTTTATTGTTGTTTTCCTGATAAAAACGTGATCAGTTACCTCTGAGACAGACAAGTAGTTGTAGATTAAAAATATATATCTCCTGCTTTTGCATTTATTCAAATTTAGGAAATGTGGTCAAAACATGTACCATATTGCGTCCATGTCGAAATTCACGAGTACTCTTTCATAAATAATTGTCATTTGAAGCA
Organism: Poropuntius huangchuchieni; assembly: GCA_004124795.1. NCBI lineage: Eukaryota > Metazoa > Chordata > Actinopteri > Cypriniformes > Cyprinidae > Poropuntius > Poropuntius huangchuchieni. The sequence goes on along the minus strand of SCHK01391320.1, from coordinate 10,647 downwards.
CTTGAGAACGTTCAAATTCTTTAAATGGCTGTGTGGTTTGTGTGTTAATAATCTGACACTATAACATCATGTATGTGTATATTAATATTTGTCTTTGCTGGCATGTTTCAGATTCGTTTACCTCCAGAGGTGAACAGGATATTGTATATTCGTAACCTTCCATACAAGATCACAGCAGAGGAGATGTATGACATCTTTGGAAAGTATGGGCCAATTCGTCAAATCAGAGTGTGAGTATCAGTGTATTTCTCACATTTACATACTATTCTTTATAACAGACACTTGAGTGCTGATTATGTGCCATTAATAAGCTGACGGAGTAACTGATTGTTCTCTTATTGTTTTAGTGGGAACACACCAGAAACGAGAGGAACAGCCTATGTTGTATATGAAGACATCTTTGATGCCAAAAATGCCTGTGATCACCTTTCTGGATTCAACGTCTGCAACAGATACTTAGTTGTATTGTACTATAATGCAAACAGGGTGAGTTTAACTGTTTTTGCCTTTGATTCGGACTCTAACTTTATGGTATGTGAAATTAATGTTTCCTTGATGTTTTATTGTATGTTAAAGGAGTAGTTAACCAAAAATGAAGATTTTGTCATTTATTATTGCATTTCTGTTTCAAACATTTATATTTTTATTTGTTTTGGGGAGCACAAAAGGAGATATTTTGCAGAATGCCCAAAACGTTCTTTTTCATACAATGAAAACAGTGACCATTGTCAACTATTCATTTTTGGATTAACAGTTCCTTTATTAACATTAACCTTGAGTGTGCTACAAAACTCTAATGTTAACTAATGTTAATTTTTTTTCCCCAAGGCTTTCCAAAAAATGGACACAAAGAAAAAGGAGGAGCAGCTGAAACTTCTCAAAGAGAAGTACGGGATAAACACAGACCCACCAAAATAGTCAACATTTGTTTTATCATTTCTGTTGTTCTGTTATTCTGTCCTTGCACCCATATCCTTCTCACTTTACCCAATTAAGTAATGATTGTTTTGCAAAAAAATACCTGTTGAACAGTGTTCATTACTTGGTCTGAATTCCTATGTTTTGACTTAATGTCTTTTTCAATGAGTTTTCTGTTAATATTGAATAAAATAGCATTTGTTCATCAGTATTTGTTTTATTAAATCAGTGATTTTCTTTTTTAATATAACTGCCTGGTGTCTTATTTGCACATTTATTACATGAACACTAGTTATAATCAGATTTTATATAATCAGGTTTTATACATTTAAAATACATAACACAATGACTTGACTGGTAAAATTTTTATTTTGGATTCACATTTCATTGGTAATCAATATATTGCATATAAGTTTATATATTGTATATTCCTTTTTTTAAAGACAGACCTTTTGCTTTTTTTTTTCTTTTCAGTAACTGCATTTATATGGTTTTGGTTATCCAATTTAAATTGTTTAACATTTAAGTTGTTTTAGAGATGATCAATGCAGCCTCATATTTTTCACCTGAAATTAATTTTATTACAGCATCTCCATTGTATAGTAATGCATTATTTTAAAAGTTTATAATTAAATATCTTGCATTGGATTAGGATTTAAACTTCTTTAAATATTGTGGCCTCCGTCTTTTAATGAACTTCCGTCTGACCATAAATGAGCCAATCAGCTGAACGCGCGAGAACGAGGCGCGAAACAACATTAGTGGCATCTAGTTACGTATCTCTTTATCTTCGTTTAATTATCGGATATAAAAGTAGTTCGTTTTCTCGAATTTTTGTATAACTGTAACTTAGTTGTTCTTCAAAACTAATTTAAATACCACGGGGTGAAAATCCATTTTCGGTGCTTCGCCATTAATCCTCGACGGCTGACGAGAAGCCAAGATGTCGTTGTTCTACACTGAAATAAAAGCGGAATATACCCTGAAGTGGTGAGTGTTTGTCATAAATGTTTGTTTCATGCTGGCTTTATCTATTAAATGTGTGCTGGATAAAATGATTGAGGTTAGTCGAAATGCTCGCGATTTAGGCGTTCGCCACAACTTTTAAACCATTAATGGTTTACTGTTGAGTTGATTAAATCGAATGGACTTTTGGAGGAAGTAAGCTGAACATTGCACAAGTTTGCGTTTTGTTTTGCAAGAGCCTACATCCAGTTTATTGCGTTTTATTCACGCTGTGCTGCAACGTTACGTTTATCTGAAGTGATTTTCGGGACTTTTCAAAGGTCTGTTAAAATTGACACCGCTGACGCAAGATACGAAGTTGAAGGTTACTGTACTATTTTAATTTTATGAGAAGTGTATTTGAATTATACAATACATAAATAGGGTAACCGTGTATATATATTGTCTAGTAATGATCCTGTATGTTAGTGATATTATATTTCATGTGTTGGCAATCAGAGGCTGCAGCTGTTGCCTGTAAACTCACAGATCTCACCTGTGAGAAAAGCCGACTGACGGACTCCAATTTCTGTTTACACTTGGGTAGTTTGATTGTTGACTGTTAACGTTTTATACTGTAGATGGTACCATGAGGCAAATTGCAGGGTTAGGCTAATGTTCATACCGAGTATTGTCTCATGTCATGTTAAATGGTACATAAATAAAAAATGTACAGTATAAAGTGTTTCTGTAAAGTGTATTTCCATAGTGCATCGTCCTGTTTCTTGTCCCTTAGTGTTGTATTTAATGTAACCTTGAAGAAGAGAGGCCTACTTTCTTTTATACTATAAATTGTAGCCTAAAATCTCAACGTTGGTTATCTTGCACTGTTGGATGTTTCTTGTCTAGTGTTGTAAAATTAAAAAAATTAAAAAAGTAACATTTTGGTTGGAAACTTTGTGCCCATATGTTGGATATATATGTGTGGACTGAGGGTTTTTTAGACTTTGATTATGGACCTGTATTAATTTTTTTTTATTTTATTTTTTTTCCTCCCTACTCTTCCCTTTTCTTTTTAGATACACCTGGACATTGGAGTGAGTGAGTCACGGAAGAAATCACAATGTGTTCTATTCCGGGACTCCCATCAACGGGTTCAAATGTACCTGTACTCATTACCAGAGTAAACCTGAACCCGGCATGTGTTCTGGTAGAGTTTTGGGGGAATTTTGATCAAGACCGAAAATTTGCTTATCAGCAGCTGAAAAAGGAGATTCAATACCCCAGAGAGAGTTTTTGTGAATTGGATGGAAACCCTGGTGACTTGTGCCTCGTACGAGTGTATGAAACGTGGTACAGAGCCCGTATTGTGTCCAGAGATGCTGACGAGTACAGCGTGTTTTTAATCGATGAAGGCAGAACACTGCGTGCCACTGTGAACACTTTAGCATGGGGCAAAAGTGACTTTTTCTATCTTCCCCCTGAAGTTGAATTCTGTGTTCTTGCCAATGTTCTGCCACTGTCTCCTGAAAACAAGTGGTCAGCAATGGCCTTGGAGTTCATGAAGACTTTCTGTGGTCGAAGAGTCAATGCCACTGTTCAAGATGTTCTTGTGCCCCATCGAACATTCCTACTTGACATTCCTTGCCTGTCCAGACAGATGTTTGAAATGGGCTTTGCCAAGAAGTTGTACAGTGATCGGTTCAAGGAGTTTGTTGCCAGATCTTTGCAGGCCAACAGTGGAACTGGAGAACCTCAGAGAATTTCTTCCATTAGGACCAAACCAGTTGAGGTCATCGAGCAAACAGAGAAGCAGCAGGTCTTCATGTACCCTGAGCTGCAAACCGATACTGTTGAGACTGTTGTGGTAACAGAAGTAACAAGTCCATTCCGAATATTCTGTCAGCTGAAGGTTTTCTCTCAGGAGCTGAAAAAGTTAACTGAACAGATAACTCAGCATTACGAAGGAAGAGTTGGATGTAATTTTGCAAGACCTGAGAATTTAGGCAGCCCGTGTGCATCAAGAGGGAGTGACGGCAAGTGGTATCGTTCTGTGCTGCAGCAGGTCATGTCTGCCAACAATGTGGTTGAAATTTTGCAGGTGGATTATGGGAAGAAACAGTTTGTTCAAGTTGAGAACATTCGACCACTTGCGCCAGAATTCTTTAGGATGCCTGTCGTAACTTACGTGTGCTCCCTTCATGGAATAGTCGACAGAGGTATTGGTTGGACAGCTTCACAGATTGATTACCTGAAATCTCTCCTGCTCAACCGCACAGTGATCGCCAAATTTCAGTATCAGAGCCTTTCTGAAGGTGTCCACTATGTCACGCTTTACGGAGAGGAGAACACAAACATCAACAAACTGTTTGAACTGAAACAGAAATGTTCACTGGCTTCTGATATGACCCTTACAGACTTTGCTGTTCAGAAGAGCCCATTGTCTCAAAAGAGCAAGATTTTGGAGACAACCATGGCTGCACACATTGATGACACCTACTCTGACCTTAAAGGGAACAAACCGGTCTTTTTCACAGAAAGTCTCACACCTAACACATCACATGTTTCTGTTGTACAGCATGTTGAGAGCCCTGGAAAATTTTGGATTCAAACTCAGCGATACGCTGACGAATTCGGTGAGCTAATGAATGGCCTCGGAAATCTGTACAGTGATCCAACAAGCACTGACGGATTGATAAGAAAGCCTGTTGTTGGTCTCCTCTGTGCAGCTAAAGCCCAAGATGGTGTGTTCTATAGAGCAGCTATCTATAAGGTAATTGACAAGGAAGCAGAAGTTTACTTCCTCGACTATGGCAACACAGAACTTGTTGATTGTTTCGATCTCCGACAGTTGCCCCTGAGATTTCAGCAGCTGCCTGCCGTGGCAGTAAAGTGCTCCCTCTATGGCATTAAATCCAGACTGAAACATTGGGACGAAAGGGCTACATTGTTCTTTTCGAAACTCGTTGAAGACAGAGTACTTGATATGCATGTAAAAGAAAAGCATCAAGACACTCACATGGTTCAGTTAGTGGATCCGAGTTTAGATGGAGAAAATGATGTGAGCAAGTTGTTGTGCAGTGCCGATTTTGCAGACAGTGAAAAGAGCTTTGTGGATAATTCTGCCACAAGATCCTCTGGTTTAAAAACACCACACGCCTCTGGTGTATTCTTGACAGGAGCACGGCCTCAAACGCCTTCCTGTTCTTCTGCCATAACGGACAGTGCATCTGCTTTCAAGGAGTACTTGTTTCCCATTGGAAGCTCACTGGAGGTAACTGTATCCTACATTGAGAGTCCAAATGACTTCTGGTGTCAAAAAGCCAGAAATGCAGCATGTTTAGAAGTGCTAATGCAAGACATTCAGCGTTTCTATTCTCATAGTGAATTTCAGCCACCTTTGGAAGCCGCTTGTGTTGCCCGTCATCCTGAAACTGGGATATGGTACAGAGCCTTGGTCATCCAAAAACACCAAACACCTCATGTTGATGTCTTGTTCATTGACTACGGACAGACAAAGAAGGTTGCTGTTGAAGATCTTCGAAAGATCACTCCAGCGTTCTTGAAGATGAAAGGACAAGCCTTTCGATGCAGTTTGTATAACCTGATCCACCCAGTATCTCACTCAGCTTTAGACTGGAGCACTGAAGCCACATTGCAGTTTCAAGAGTTTGTTGACACAGCAGCGTCCATGAATGTTCCCCTAAAGTGCACCATATTTGCTGTAATGTATGACTCCCAGAAAGTTGTGTTCAATGTGGTAGACTTGGAGACCCCATTCCAAAGCATTTGCAATCACCTTGTCCAAAGACGTCTAGCTGATCGTGCACCCTCTAAAAAAGCTCCTCTTCCACCCTTTCGCCTGGACACCTACTATTACTCCACACATGGAGTCAAGACTGGATGTGAAGAGGAAGTGAGTATCACCTGTGTGAAAAGTGTCACTCAGTTCTTTTGCCATCTTGCCAGGAATTCAGATGAGATTGAGAAACTTTCAAACAAGGTCAACTCCCTATGCCGTCAGCTAGAGGTAACCAAGTGTCCTCAGACTTTTGGAACGGTTTGCTTTGCAAAATACACAGATGGACTTTGGTACAGAGGCCAAATAAAATCTACAAAACCATCAGTTGTGGTCAATTTTGTGGATTATGGCGACACATTGGAAGTTGACAAGTCAGACTTGCTTCCAGTTCCAATTGAAGCAGGAGAGATCATGTCCGTCCCAGTGCAGGCAATTGAATGTGGGCTCTCGGATATGCCTGAAGATGTTCCGTGTGAAGTGGGAAATTGGTTTCGGAATTTTGCGGACTGTCATTGTTTCACTGCTTTGATCGTGGCAAAAGACCCAGGAGGAAAGCTTTTGGTGGAACTTTATGAGGGAAAAACTCAAGTGAATGCACTGATCAGACAGAAGTTTCGCAATGAAATCCGTAGAAATGATCCAAGCGCTTTCAAAGGATATAGTTCAAAGAACAGAAGTGCACAAAGTGGGGCAACCCATATGAAGGAAAGTTCCAGTGGTCTGAAGCGAGATTTCGTGGATCAAGTTCCTCAATCCCATGAAAGTTATGCAGCACAACGTGGTAATGTTCAATCAAAACAGCCACGGAGCAAGTGGGGATTTCATTCAAATGGTGGACCAGAACCAACAGGAGATTTTGGGACATTGCATAATTCCCAGAAACAACTTGAACCACAAAGAAAGTCCAGTGATAGAGCTGATGTGCATCACCCTTGTACATCTGACAAAACTGATGGTGTTAAACTTAAGTCCCAGGCTCCTCTTAACGAATCAGCGCTCCCAGTGAAAATAATAAAACCAGGTCTAGAAGCTGAGGTATTCATCTCTCATTGCAGTAGCCCTTGTAGCTTCTTTGTTCAGTTTGCAACCGATGAGGATGACATTTATTCACTTGTGGAGAAATTGAATGCTGACCAGTCAAAGAGCACCAACATTGATCCCAGTGATATTCATGAAGGAGATGTGGTTTGTGCAATGTTTCCTGAAGATAACTCCTGGTACCGTGCAGCCGTAAGAAAAAATCTTGGTGACACAGTCAACGTCGAATTTGTTGACTTTGGAAACACGGCTACAATTTCTGCTTCAAAAATGTGTCGTCTTGATGAATCATTTGCTTCATTTCCTAGGTACAGCATCCACTGCTCTGTACATAAACTGAATGTTGAGAGTGGAGACCAAGAACTTGCACCAAACTTCAAACGGGTAATTGAACAAAACATTGAAAAGGTCATGTGCACATTTGTGAAAATGTCAGGCACTGTTTGGGAAGTAAAACTTGATGTTAATGGTGTAGTGTTGGGATCCAACTGCAGGGATGATGCTACACCAGCAGCTGAGCTAACGAGCCAAGGTGTCAAGCAGACATCTGAAATCAAGGTCTGTACCCATTACAAGAACCCTGACATATCAGCTGGTCAAACGATCACTGGATATACCTCATTCATCAAGGGTCCTCAGCTCTTCTGGTGCCAGTATGCGGCAACGGACAAACTTCAAAAGATTTCAGACGTGTTGCAGAATGCTGGTAATGCATCAGAAGAATTTTTGAGTGAGGAATCTCTGCCAGTTGGAAGTGCATGCATTGCTCTTTTCACTGAAGATAATTTGTGGTATCGAGCTAAAGTTACATCTAGGGACCTTGACACACTGTCCATAACCTTTGTAGACTATGGAAATGAAGCAAAAGTCAATATCGGTGATGTTAAAGCACTTCCAAGTGAGCTATCAGATGTGCTCCCTCAGGCATTCGACTGCCAGCTTGAAGGTTTTGATCTTTCCAAGGGTTTCTGGGCTGAAGAGGCAGATGATGTGTTCTTTGAGCTAGTTAATGACAAGCTTTTAAATATCACCGTTGAGAAAATGGGGAACTCTGAAATGCCAAACTTCATCAAGCTGGATTGTAATGGTGTTGTCATCAATGATACCATGAGAAGCTGTTGGAAAAGTCAAAGTCCTGAAGCTCCATCTGTTGAACTCTTGAGTGGAGCAAATGTGGTGTCTACCGATGCTTCTGTGGCTGCTGAAGGTAATATTGAATCAGTAGTTATGCATGATTCAGACACTGACCATGCTGACAACGAAACCTGCACCTCACTTCTCGAAATGCAGCATTCTGGACAAGAGCAGCTTGATTTACTGACCAGTACAAAAGTTGGAAATGAAGCTCAGGATGAGCCACTCGAGGTGATTACTGAAGATGTTGCCTCACCTGATGCATTGAGTATAGTGCCCTCTGATGCACAAGAGGACCTTGAAACCATATGTGTCATGGAAGGTGCTTCAGCTTTCACAAGTCCATCAGACACAACAAACCAGCATGTTTTTGCTAAAGAGACAGACCCAACACCTTTGCCTGTAGTTTTGCCACAGCACTCTGAGGGAGCTACACCAAGTATTTGCTCAGAGAATATTGATAGCTTCTTGATGAATAACACTGATTCTCAATTATGCATTGTTGAGGGACCAGAGTCACCATCATTTGAGATCATTCAATCAGGTAAGCCTAAATTTTGACATTTTGTAGTATAACTTTTAGAGATATAGTGTTAACTATAGGCAAGAGGTCTCCCTTCCTTCCATCCTATTTATTTATTTATTTATTTTTTTTTAAAATTTTTAAAGGCTTGGGCTATTTAAGGCGAGCAATGGAGAAGAAGCCTGCTGGTTCAGAATGTGTGATATGGTCTCACGTAAGAAGAAATTGGTGCAGAGCACGGATTTTAAAAAGTTCTGAAGATGCTGCATTGGTGAGTATTTATTTCTCTTCTCATTTACACTACTTTTTTATTTATTAATTTTTTTTTTTAAGAGCTGAGTTTTTCTGGTAAAGAAACCAGGTTTTGTTTTGTCTAACTTCAGATTCATCTTCAGACTTCTTTTTTTGTTGTTGTTCTTCAGGTGTTGCTTGTGGAACATGATTCTGAGGTGGTAGTAGATCCTCTCAACATCTTTGAAATTCTGCCAGACAAGCCATTGCAGGTGTGGAATGGTGGATTCAATTTTTGTTTATAATCAGAAAGCATTTTTTACTCATCCAGTGTTTTAATTTCAGACTTCGTGCATTGAAGCTGTAGTTCCAAGTGGTAAGTATTATTTTATTATATTATTTTAAGGAGAAATGTCAGTGATGCAGTACTACTCATTGCTATTTTACCCCACCAGTGCCTTAGAATGCCACAGCTTTTTTTTTTTCTCTGTTTTCTTTGTTTCTGATCACGGTTTTCACCTAAAATAACCATTTAAGATCCTTAAACGTATATAAAATGTTTTGCAGATGAAGTAACCAAGGAGAAACACACTACATTGAAGAATAGTCCTTCAAAGGTAAATGAATGTCTAACTGTGGTATACAGAATGTTTTCAGCAGTTGAGAATAGAGCGTGTAACAACCAATTCTACCTCTGATCACATCAGGCTGAAGATACAGAATATGGAACTGTTGTCACCTCAGAGTCAGAAGAACCAAATGGTAAGTGTTCTTGTCCATTTAAATATACTATGGTGTTAATAATTGGTGGCTAATTAGTATATAAATCATAAGTGCAATTTTTTTAACAGTTTTGCACTTTTAATATGTAAAGGTGAAGAGAAACAAATCGACCAAATGGATCCAGGTGATGAACATGCAGACCAGGTACAGTTCAATGCTGTTCCAATCAAAAGCAAATAAAAATACAGTTGACCGATAGTAATCACATGACCTACAGTGTCTCAACATGTTTACTTGCAGCCTCAAGTCACAGGGTTTGCATCCTGCTCAGTTGTTGAAGATACTGAGGGTGAGCGAGCTTAGTTGATTTACCTACTTTAAATTAAAAAAAAAAAAAAAAAAAATGTTGTTTTGGGACCTCAATTATAAATGGTGTGTAGTGCCCTTATTCTATGAATGTACTGTATAATGTCTGTGTGAAATAATTCTTAAATCTGTTGAATCTGCATTTGACAGAATAAAATAGTCTATATGAAAGGTTTTGCCTACATAATGTGCGGTTGGTAAGACTGATTTCCAAACAAAAACTGAAGTGTGTAATTCCCTCAGGGTTATAAAAAAAAAAAAAAACAGGACACTGTGTATCTTTGACCTCAATGCAAATGACAGGGCTGTATTATTTGTTTGTTTATTTGTAGATACGCTGGGGGAAGGTGCACAAGTGCACGATCTTGTTCAAATACTGAGTGTAAGTACACAAGACTGCTGAGATGAGATTTACTACTACTTAAAGGCCGTGTAAAGTCAATATGAAGTGTGTGTTCTGAGTTTGTCACACCACAGAAAAATGTTATTAACCACCCAGCCAAATTTGAATGCTAAAAAACCCAGCGAAGTAAATAAAATAAGGTATCAAAATCTTGAAAAAATAAGCCGTCCTCTCTGCTCTCAAACGCTGGGGGCGTGTCCACTCGCGCCGCTGTAACCACACCCACTTGCGACAAAGCTGCAGCTGCTGTCAACTGTCTTCCGCTAGCAGCTTCATTTAAAAAAGGAAACTGAGCTCCGTTGTTTTGAAAATTATCGCAACCACGTAACATGACGAAGGCATAGCTAGATAGCAATCTGTAGGCTGTATTAACTAACGATAATGACAGTAACTCGCGATTGAACGGACGAACCACTGATGCTTATGCGCTCTAGTTATATGTGTGTTCAACTTGAAGCAGCACTGAGCAGAACGATGAGTGTTTGACATCAAAGTACCTCGAGAGCGATTCAAAAGCATAATAAGCGTCTGCTCTCTATAGCTCTCACTGTACTGATGTCACAC
>SCHK01391255.1:0-22651 GCA_004124795.1 Poropuntius huangchuchieni | reverse complement strand
AAAATTCAGCTTTGCATCACAGGAATAAATGACATTTTAAATTCTATTAAAATGGTAAACAGTTATTTTAAATTTTAAAGTTTTTATTTTTATTTTTTAAATCAAATACATGCAGTCTGGGTGAAATTAAAAGATGTTTTTCAGAAATGATCAATTCATTTCCTAAAATCTGATCAGTTGGTTTTCCTGTGTAAGTCATTAGTGCTGACCTCTTTTGTTCACTAATAGTTTAACCAGAAATGTTGTTTTAACCAGCACTAGTTAGTGTTTCTTGAAATGTTTAAACTGTTCTGGTGAGGTTGCAGAGTTTTTCTCCAAACATGCCGATAATCATCAGTTTGTTTCTGTGTGCAGAAATTCCGCAGGAGGGTCCAGGAATCCACCAAAGTCCTGCGGGAGCTGGAGATATCGCTGCGAACCAATCACATAGGGTGACTAATTCCTGTCTTCTTTCATTTAATCCCTCTTTTACATTCGTCTTGTGCTGATCTCTCCAAATACCCCTCCCAGTAACTATTGCAGAGAGGTTATGAGGCTCCTGTATACAGTGCAGGGAACAATAGCACTGCTAGTGGTACTGACGGGAAGCTGTGGTATTGTTTGGCTTTCCCCTCTAAAGAATCACTCTTTCTTTGTTCTTCCTGTTGTAGAAAGCTAGATGTATAGTGTTTGCTCGTGCACAAATCTCTGCTGTTCTGCCAGCTTCCCTCTGCTTATAATACTGTCTGTAGACCTCGGCAGCGTCCAGATGGTTTTTATTCATCTCGTCCCTCACACAACACCCCCTTAACAGCTTCAAGCAACTCAGGAAGCTGAGTTGTGTATGCTGGAGAGCCAGGAAGCCTGTAGCATCCAACAATGTAGTGTGTGAAAGGACACGTATACACACACGCACACAGACACAAAGGTTATAACTCACATTGATGAACACAGACAAAAACTCTGACACACAACTGTGTAACACAATGAAGCACTGACAACTGGGAACATCTTTTCACTGTTTATATTCCGTTTTGAAGGGCACACACTCTTAATGAATACAAAAAAACAGTTTGTTGTGGAACTGTGAAACCATTACACACATCCGTGTTAGAGAATAGCATGCTTGTTACATGTACCAAGTATGGTCCATTCTTACCAATCGGATTAACACACAAGCGATGAGGAGTAACTAATAACTTTACCACATTTTTCAATAGTTCAAGTGTTTTGAAAATTACAAAATGTGTTGAAATGAATATTCCTTTGTATTGAGCATGCAAATTTACAGTCGAGTGAATTATATATTCAAATACACTCTTATATAGCATGGGAAAAATTACTTCTTTTTTTTTGGACAGTGTAAATGAACAATTCAAAATATTTAGTTGCATGCTACTGTTTGTTATTACATTTTTAAATCAGTTATGTAAATTAGGTTGCATTATAGTTTTTATTAGTTGTTTATTGTATTTTGTTAGTTGTGAACTTCTGTTTAGTTTAAAATAAGTTTATATGTGCTGAGACTGTTTGTGGCAAAAAATACGGCTTTACATTAAAATGATATAATTTAAATTGAATAATAATAATGAAATAATTAAATTAGCTTTTTAATAATTGCATTTTATTATTAACGTTAAACATTTCATATATTAACATTTTATAACAACAGTTTTATATTTTAAATTATTCATTTAAAAGATAAATGATATAATTTTATATTTAAATATTTAAAAAGATGAAGTTGCTAGTTACTTTTTTTGTTAGTTGTGTGTAGGTTAGCTAACTACTACTTCATAAGATTAAAAGGCTGTATTCAGTTTAAATTACTATAAATTATAAGTAGCTTGGCAAACTACAGGTTCAAAGTAGCTTCCTGACACACACTGATACACACACACAGTTAGTTAGTATACGAACAAAATCTCAGAAAACACAAAATATGATTCTGAATGACTTCCTTTGTCTTCTGTGTGAGCCATAAATAACCAATATACTCCTCTTTCCTGCATTATTAAGAGCCAGGGGTAATGTGTTTCTCATTTAGAACAAAAGAAAAAGAATAGGCAGGCTATTTTCACTTTTTTGGGGGGCTGGATGAAATGGAACAGAGGACTGTTTATTGCATGTGTCCGATCCCTGGCCTCTTTCCGATGTGCTACTCCTTGCTTTGCCAAGACAATCTGAAATAGCATCTGGCCGGACAGGAAAAGAGTCTAAAGGGGAGCAGGGAGGGGGAGGGGGAGGGGGCAGACAGGAAGCTGATGATGGAGTGAACCCCCTCCACCTTTTCAGTCTGAAAAGTCTGTTTCTTGCTCAGTTCCACATTTTGTCTGTTTTTCTTGTGCTCGTTTGGGAGTCTGGTAGCTTTTTTCTTATGCATCCAAAGCACTTTAACAATAGAGACAGATTTCAACTAATCATTACGGCTTGTGTTCGAGAGGTAAAAAAAAAGAATGGAAATGAGAGCCGTGCAGAAGAATGAAGAATGCATGTATATATAAGTGAATGTTTGCACAGGGGAGGCAGTCTAAACACTCCCACTGTCAGAGATTTAACCTCCTCTCTCAAGCTATGATTTCCACGTTCCCTTGCTCTGCATGGTGGGAATTCCTTTTGCTTTGAGTTTCCCCTTCAGAAATCTGGAGCTAAATGAAGGAAATCTAAAACTAGCCTCTATTCTGGACTTTCCATCCCAGTCTTGCCAAGCCAATCAACTCAGAGCAGCCTTGAGGCTTAAAATGTCTTGGAATTATAAAGTCGACATGAAACAACTTTCGCTACTTTTATAATATGATCTGTTATTTAATATACAATAGGATATTCAACAATAAAAAGGGCAGAACTTTATGTTTAGGATGTTAATAGGATGCTTTAATTTCATCTCCCTCTTTAATGTGGCAGGTGGGTTCGTGAGTTCCTCAACGATGAGAACAGAGGCCTGGACATCCTGGTGGAGTACCTCTCCTTCGCCCAGTGTGCCGTCATGTGAGTGACACACCCTGAAAACAACCAACCAACCACAGTCATCTTCACAGCAACCCAATCCATGTACCAATTTTAGGACATTTAAAAATCAAGTAGCCAGGCTTCTGCCGGAGACAAAGGCTGCGATGAATTCAGTATTGTTTAATGATTATGACCGTGCTGAATGCCTCATTGCAGTTTTGTTGCGTTTTGTTTTGTGCTTTGTTATGCCATGCTATAATTTGCTTGGATGGTCCTGTGCTGCTCTCTGCATAATCCTGGACCCCCTGTTACTGAGCTCTGTTGCTAACCTGCCCCATCCTTACCCCCTGCCCTCCTTATGTGCGGTTCCCTGTCTGTGCGGCTCAGGTTGGATTTTGAAGGGCTGGAGAATGGTGATGACTTTTCGCTGGACAAGGCTAAGTCCTGGAGCAGGTCCATTGAGGATCTGCACCAGAACGGCTGTAATACGCTGGTGCGCTCTGCGCGGCAATCCGTCCTCCGGTATGTACTGGCCTGCTTGTGCTTGCTGCGCTCTGCCTCGCTTCGAAATTATGTTTGCTTATGTGCTTATGTGATAACTTGCATTGGATTGGTTCAGGCTGCTGGCCGGTCACAAGTCACAATAATGAGTTAAATAATTTTAAATATTTAATCCACTGTTTTAAAACTGATCTATATATATATATATATATATATATATATATATATATATCTAATTTTTTTTTTTTTTTTTTTTTTTTTCCCGAAAATGTGAAGAACTGGCACTGGCAAAACAGGGTATGAAAGAACTTCGGAGTCTTAAAAAAATTAAGCCCATAAGCCTACAGTATTATATTTAATACTCAAATTTCTAAGGCTTCTAAAACATTAATATGATCAGACCTTTTCTGAAAAAAAAAACTGTTGTACACAGTCTATTACATATATTCTGTCGTCTGGTTGATAGTTTATACTTTTTTAGTTAACATAATTCTGCAGGTCTTAGATTTAGTTGACTCTTCATACATGATTTTTTTAGAAGAATGTTAAAAATTTAGACATCAAATTTGATATCAGACTTTGTTGCTTTAAATTGTGTTTTTGAAATATTTTTTTTGTATTTTTTAAAAATATTTTATTCTAAAGGTTCAATAAACTGTCCCATTTCAAAAACAAAACAAAAAAAAAATCAGGTTTTTCTGATTAATATTTTGTGTGTCAGGCTTTGCGGGGTTACGTAATTTTTTATTTTAAGATTTCATGACATTTATATTTATTACTTTCCAGTAATAAACATCAAATTCTTTTAAAAATGAACATAAATGTATGAATGAATGATGCATTTATGTAGCATTTTTATTGTGTATTACTGTACACCCCAAAGCGTTTTACAATCATATGAGGGGGTCTCTCCTCACCCACCACCAGTGAAGTTAATATGATGTTAAAGTTAAAGTTAACATGAAGTTAAACAAAAACAAAATTACAAAATAAATAAAACCAAAACCAGAAATATATAAATATTATATATAGAAACATATTCTATAATATATAAAGAAATATATGCTTGTTTGATAACTATCTTTTTTTATTTTTTTATTATTTATTTTTTTTTACAATAAAATAGTTGCATAATGCATACAAAATAAATATGTTATTTTTGGTAATTAAAATGAGTAAAATCATCGGTTCATCAGATTATATCAAAATTAAGATTAGATTAAACCTTATTACAGGCCAATATCAGCATTTTAACACAAACATTTAATGTGTTTTAAACTATCTATTTATGCTAGTTTAATTTTATTTTAGATAATAGTTTATCTAATAAATCTAATGGTTTTCACATTAAAAAACTTATTTCCCTTTGGTTTATTCAAGTAATTAGACCTTATTTTTGGAAAGTGTCAAATATTGTTTTAGAATTTTACTGTTAGCTTCCCCTCTCACTTCACAGATTATAATATGTGTTTATGCAATGACAGGAACATTGCTTTGCACCGAAACTAGGAGTCACATGCGTGTAATATTTTGCCCACTGAGCCATAGCCACACTTCCTGAGGGTAGATATCACACGCAAATAAAAACCGTTTTATATGGTGCATATGAGTGATCGTTTGTGTTCATTCATGTTATGTCAAATCAAGCACAGCTTTTGTGAACTACTAACATTGTCCTTCTATTTCAGTTATGGCTCAGCTTCCAACAGCAAAACCATCAAGAACTCCAGATTAGTGAGTCAAAAGGATGACGTGCATGTGTGCATCATGTGCCTCAGAGCAATCATGAACTATCAGGTACAGGATGCACAACCTCAGAGACATCTGACCTGATTGCACATAGAAAGGAAGCAGCAAATAAAAACAGTTCTCCCAGTAGTATTATTAAGTGTCATCAAACATGACAAGTAACCTGTTACTCTCCAGAATGTTTTTGTGTCTGCCCAGTTTACAAACAGCAGTACAATGTCTCTATGGAATCACCATTGCACTGTGGTATATGTTTTTTTTTTAATACTTATACCACATTGCTTTTTCCTTTCTCACCTTAGTATGGCTTCAACCTCGTCATGTCTCACGCGCATGCGGTCAACGAGATCGCCCTAAGTTTGAACAATAAAAACCCAAGGTAAGAATTAGGGCTCTGTATAACAGTTTTAAAGGTCCACCCAAAGATTTCTTTCTTCTACTGAACACAGCAGAAGGTATTTTGAAGAATGTTGGTAAACAAATGGTTTCAGGTTCCATTAGGGCCTTTCGCACTGCGAGAACCTTTTGATAGTACCCGAACTAATTGTGGAACTACCCACTTTTTGACGTGTTCACACCACAGGAACTAGGAACGGTTTTAGTTCCAGCTACTCCGTTTGGAGGAACTAAATTAGCTCCTACTTCAGAGTTCTAGGAACTGTATCTTGACTTCCATAGTATAGTATTTTTGGTCAATACTATGGAAGTCAATGCGACTTGAAACTGTTTGGTTACCAACATTCTTCAAAATATCTTCTTTTGTGTTTTACATAACAAAGAACCAAACAGTATTTTTGGTCCATACTATGGAAGTCGATCGGTATTTGGTCCCACTGACTTCCATAGTTTTATTTTTTTCCGACTATGGAAGTCAATGGGACCCAGAACTGTTAAATACAAAATATCTTATGTGTTCCACAGAAGAAGTAAATGACATCAGGGGGAGAATTCTAATTTTAGGTGTACTATCCCTTTAAGGGCCATTCACAGAGAATGTGTTCTTGCATTTAAAAATAAGAGACAAAGTGCAGAGGGGAAAAAAAAGTGCTAGACACATTTTTTACTACTTTTTAACTTGAATGCCTTATTTATAAAATGTGTGAGATGCTGAAAAACACATAGGATTTGAGTGCAGCAGTCACACATCTGTCTAGTGGATGTTTACATAGAAAAACGATAGAAAAGCAGCACAGTAGAACAGTCCCTAAATAGGTAAGCTACCTGATGAGCCCGATTAATGCAGTACTTTCANAGCAGTCACACATCTGTCTAGTGGATGTTTACATAGAAAAATGATAGAAAAGCAGTAGAACAGTCCCTAAATAGGTAGCTACCTGATGAGCCCGATTAATGCAGTACTTTCCGTGACCTTTAGTTTTGGTGGCGCTGTGAAGTTGGGGATTAGCGTTGTGCTTTTGTTTGGTAAGAATGAATTCTTTCAAGCGGATTAGTGTCAGTCTGACTAAGTGTATTTGTAGTAGAAGCTTAGATCAGTTCAGACTGAAGCATGGAAAACCCCCCAGCCTCATCATTCCTAGAGCTCAGTGTATCATACGCCAATGTATCACTCAATCAAGACTTTTAACTGTGCTGTAAGGTGTTTCTTGGATTGTGTCATTCCAAAACATCACCATAAAATTACCCCTGATACTCAGCATCAAATGTGACCCCAATGATAGGCTCAAGATGAAAGTGCGCTATCACGTTTCGGATTTTGAAAATTGTATTACAATGGACACAAAGCTGCTGTTCTCCCTGAAGGATAGATCTAAGCAGGTGTGGGTGGGTAATGATCTGTCAAGTTGGTAATGTTACCCGTCTTATTGTGTGAGTCCTGCTCTGCCACTCTGGTCCAGTTGAATGCTCACAGAAGCTTTTGTTCTGCCTGTAGAACAAAAGCGCTGGTCCTGGAGCTGCTGGCTGCTGTGTGCTTGGTGCGAGGAGGCCATGAAATCATTCTCTCGGCCTTCGATAACTTCAAAGAGGTAGATCCTGGGATTTTTACACATGCATATGTCTTACAAAAAACCATGGATGCTGTATTATTTTTTAAAAAGTTGTTTTTGTTAAAGTTTGAGCACATATACAACCAATTAGCTGGGCATTTTTTCCCTTCCCACATGCATTTGTGGGAAAACACCACATCTTAAGCCAGTCGTTTCTGATAAGGATCAGTGTTCTGGGGGAGAGAGAATTGCCCGCAGACTCAACCGTTCACTCAACCTCTTAGTTTTGTTTGCGTAGTCATTTAAATACCGGAAATGGGCCAATTATCTCGTAACTATCCAACTCTATCCTGAGAAACTAAGAGAGATAATCAACACAGCAGTCACAACAATGCTGTAAGCAAGACTGAAATAAAACACTGCCAGAACTAGTCTTCAAAGAGTCTGTGGTTGAGCTAACTTTGAATTTAGACTAATGAATTAAATGTTCCACATTTAAATCAGCAAAGCATTATGAACAAAAAGCTGACTGAAGTATTTGAAATAAGTTTCTCATTCTGCCATACTGAAATGTGAAGGCATAAAATAGTTCCTTTGTTATTTCAATCCCCTTCTGTTTCCATAAAGTCTACAATAAAGTCAGACTTTCTCCTCTATGGACTGTGATCTGAATTCTCCATCAGTCTCAGCTTCACTGAACCCCATAACCTCATACTCTGCTGAAAAACTTTAATAATTGCTTCCTTTTTGAATGTTTGGGATGGTTATTTGTGAGGATATAAGAGCTATAACTGTCACATTATATTTTAACACTTAACAAATCTGTATATACTGGACTGAGGGGTTACTGTTTTTGTGACTAAATAAAAATATGTCCAGGTGTGTAAGGAGAAGCACCGCTTTGAGAAGCTGATGGAGTATTTCCGTAGTGAAGATGGGAACATCGACTTCATGGTAGGTGCATGAAAGCTCATCAGTATTTTGTGTGAGGCATGGATGTGTTTGACTGTGTGGTTTGTGTCTCAGGTTGCTTGTATGCAGTTCATCAACATTGTGGTCCATTCGGTGGAGGATATGAACTTCCGTGTACATCTGCAGTATGAGTTCACGAAGCTGGGGCTTGATGACTTCCTGGAGGTATCCAGTCAATGTTCAAACTGATCTAAAATCATTCAGTGTTTAAATAGCCAAGTAAAAAGGCAAGTTTGTTGCGTAGATGTCTTTTTGTATTTGAAATACTATTGAATGATTCAGTCGCACTGACATTTGGAGATATCGTTAAACACACATGTAACCACATGATAAAACATTAAGTAATCCCCTGTGTTTCCTTCCAGAAATCCAAGCACACAGAGAGTGATAAGTTGTCGGTGCAGATCCAGGCTTACCTGGATAATGTGTTTGATGTTGGAGGTCTGCTGGAGGACGCTGAAACAAAGAATGTGGCCCTGGAGAAAGTGGAGGAGCTGGAAGAACATTTGTCTCATGTAAGAACCATTATATACTCCCTTTCATTATTGCTCCTTATTATGTTAGTATTATACCTCATACACTCAGCATACATCAGCTACAATGTGAAAAGTCTTAATGCTTACATTTATTCAATGCAGCGTATATTAAAAGCATTTTTTAAAAACGTCCATAAATACGTAGATTTATATTCAAAATTTAGGATCAGGACAGTTTCTTTATATTTTTGACTGAAGTATCTTTTGCTTACTAAGGCTGTAATATATTTTAAAATGTGATTTATTTATGTGATGGCAAAGCTGAATTTTCAACAGTCAATAATATTTTTGTGGAAGTTCAAAAGAACAGCATATAATTAAAATGGAAATATTTTGCAGCATTATAAAGGTCTTTACTGTTAGTCTTTTCTTTAATGACACCAAACTACAAACTGTATATATTGGCCAATTTTTTTTATTGGACCAATTATGTTATGTTTGCTTATCTCACCACGCTTGACTTTGATTTAATTTATTCATGGTCCTCATTCTATTCATATCCTAATTATGTCAGATCTGTAAATATTAATGATAGTTTATCATAGCACAAGTCAATCATGTTGACACTTTGAATATCTTAATGACTTCAACCTGATCAGAGTTCACAGAGTTCAGAGAAATTAGGGTTATTTCCTCGCTTAATCATTCACTTTTGGTGCAGAGAGATCTTATACTGTATATAATATATAATCTGACTTGCCTGACTGATTGGGCTTATAAGTGTTTAGTTCAGTAGACAGGGCTTGTAAATCTGAGTATACAGAATGCAGACAGTGTAAAAACAAACCTTGGATTGTTTCTCTGATCTTGACTCAGTAGTGGGCCTTTCTGCTGGGCTGAGTTATGCTCATGGCAAAGGTCTCGAAATGAACAGAGAATCACACAACAACTCTTTTTCTCTTTCTGGGGGAGGAGGACAGAATTCCCCAAATATTCCACTATGTGTGTAATATTCACTGCTTCAAAAGTGAAAGTGCAACCTCATCTGCTGTGTCATACTGCTGGGAATGTTATTATTGATCCATAAGAGAGTGAGAGAGAGAGAATGAAGCTTAAAAGGGTATGAGAGAGATGTTTATAGGATTAATGCTCTGAACCGCCTCTCTATCTTCACTCATTTTTGTTTTGCAACCTCTCACGCTGTCATGTTTTCTCTCGCGCTCCTCCTTTTTTTGTTCTAGGTGACAGAGAAGCTTCTAGATGTTGAAAATGAGACCATGATGAAGGTGGCAGACCTGGAGAAACAACTGTTACACAAAGACAAGGAACTGTCAACCATAAAGGTAGGCCTCAATCACTCTGAATCATCTATATCATCTTCACTCATGAGCTTGACATGCAAATACCTCCTATAAGGATTTGTTTGTGTAATACGATTAAGTAACAGGAATGATAATAACACGTACACTGACTGATTATTAATCCTTTGTGGCTTTTGCGTAGTCTGGTTTCTAGATGTTTAAATGTCTACTAAAATAGAGTAAGAAACCATGTTTTTTGGACATCTACTATGGTATTACCATCATAGAATTTACCATTAAATAATGATGGTAATTATTCAATATAGTGGACTTTTTTTCACGTTATTAGTATTGTGAATTTTTTTTTTAATTACTGTACAATTTTAAAACTGTACTGTGTTTTATTTATTTGGTATCAGTTTATGAAAAAACTGGTTAATGCTGCTTTGTGAGTGTTTCTAACAGCTGAATTTGATATTTTTCTCTCTTATGACCAACGTAATCAATCTTTCAATATTTTACCTCTATTGGAAAGTCATATAAAGTCTATTATGGATTGTTTCTTTTTCTATTGTGGCAAAAATTATAAATATCTAAATTATATTTGTTACGGTTTTCACCACTATAGGCGTTTACCCAACTATAATGACTAATGCTTCTGAGACCCAAAGAAATGTGAAAAGAGTCCTTGGTATATATCAGAATGGAGTATTTACATGTGTTGTGTAGCTTTATTATTGCTAGGCTTAGAGAAAAGTACAATAAATGTATTGAACTACCTTTGTACATTCTTGACTGGTCATTCTCATGACTATGCAGGAGACGTATGAGTCCACCAGCTCACAAGTACACACACTGCGGCGGATGATCCAGGAGAAGGACGCCGCCTTCCAGAGGCACAATAACATTGAGAAGCAATTGCTGGAGCTGGAGCAGCAGGGCACCATCCGTTTACGCAAGCAGCCTGATGGGGATATTGCCATTGAGGCTCTGGGTGGAGGAAGACTGGTTGGTGGAGCAGCAGCTGGAAAACCTCTGGGAGACCTGGGCTTACTTGGTCCAAGCATGAGTGGGATTGGAGGTCTGGGTGTCACTACACCTGCTCCTATTGAAGCTGTTGCTCCACCTCCGCCCCCACCACCACCTCCACCTGCCCCACCACTGCCTTCAGAAGGTACGGAGTCTGAGAGCAGCCAGGAATATCAATTGTGTATGTGAATCGTGTGTGGTGTGCTATCAGTTACTGTTGCTTGACTAGAACATCTGAGATTCTAAAGGACGGACAAGGAAAAGTTTAGATTTGGCACCAGCACAAGCCCACTGTCAATGGAAAACAGATATGTAAGGGTTCCCTCGAAGCTCAAGATTATGAAGAGTTATTGTAGTGTATAATAATCAGAAAAACAAGGCTCAGCTGTGCACATTTAGTTCCCTCTGAGTTACAGAGGTTTAAATGTACAAGTCTTTGCAAGCCTAGCAGGAAAAGGAAAAGCTAAGGGTGTTTCCTTAGCTAAGGAGAGATTTCTGCTGAGGAAGCAGCTGGACTGGGACTAACTAAATATCTATTTAGCCCTTGTGACTGTTTGGGAACTGATATAAGAGTAAAGCTGAAAATGTATGCATACTGATGTATTACATCTCTCTTATTTTATATAGTGCAGTGTATTCCTATTCCTCCTCCACCTCCTCCACCTCTGCCTGGACCATCACCATCAGTCATCCTTAGTGTTGGCTTATCAGGTAATACAAAATTACAAATAATAATAGGAAACCCGTGCTATCTTGGCTCTGATTTGTTGCGTACAAAATATTAAAGCGAGTCACAGTGACAAATCACTCTCAGGATCTTGTCATACGTAATTATGTTAATTATATAAAAATAACGTCTGATAATAATGTTTATTCCTATCTTATAGCCATACGCATCAAGAAACCCATAAAAACCAAATTCCGCCTTCCTGTCTTCAACTGGACTGCACTGAAACCCAACCAGATCAATGGCACCGTCTTCAACGAAATCGATGATGAGCGTGTGCTTGAGGTAATATTGAGTGTGACTCAGATTTGCACATTATTTTAAACATGTTCTCCATAAAACTCCCCACCCATGCCATGTGCTCTTGATTGGTCATGTAGGAGTTGGATCTGGAGAAGTTTGAGGAGCTGTTCAAGACGAAAGCCCAGGGTCCCGTGGTGGATCTGTCAAGCACAAAGAGCAAGGTTTCCCACAAGGTCGTCAACAAAGTGCAGCTGCTTGATGCCAATCGCTCAAAGAACTTGGCCATCACTCTGCGCAAGGCCAACAAGAGCACAGAAGAGATTTGCAAAGCCATTCAAACGTACGCACATATGCAAGTGTCTTAATCTTCTCAAAAATCTCCTCTGAGATTAATACGATGCAATATCCATGTTACAGGTTTGATTTGAAAGCCCTGCCAGTGGACTTTGTGGAATGCCTGATGCGTTTTCTGCCCACGGAGGCTGAGAGTAAACTACTGCGTCAGTACGAGCGTGAGAGGAGACCTCTGGACCAACTAGCTGAGGAAGACCGCTTCATGCTCTTCTTCAGCAAGATTGAGCGCCTCACTCAGAGAATGAGTATCATCACGTTTGTGGGCAACTTCAATGATAATGTCAACATGCTGACCCCGGTGAGCAACTATGATGGTCAACAAATAGGAAGTTGGGAAATTTTGTGGGTTTTTAAAATAGATTTTTGGTGAAGAATGACCATCCACAGTGATTTGTGAAAATTGTTTGACCAACATCCTTGTTGTTCCTGGAACAACATTCCTATTCACATTTTGGGGTTAAATTGAGGCACAGACTTATCAACCTATCATTTCCCTCTGATTTTAGGAGTTGTCAGGCTTGGGGTTAAGTATAGGGTTAGTTTGTTTGATGAGAATTTTATTCCTGGAACAACAAAGATGTTGATTTAGGAATGCGTTCTTGGCAATATCACGCTCACCCTGATCAAATCAAGATTTGACATCTGTTCATTTAAATCCACAGCAACTCAATGCCATCATCGCTGCATCAGCGTCAGTGAAGTCTTCTCCAAAGTTAAAGAAGATTCTTGAAGTAAATGTCTTCTTGTTTTGCATATTATAAGGGTTCAAAATCATCTCAAGTTGGTCTCCAGTCATGCTTAACTATCCGTTTTTGTCTCCACAGATTATTCTGGCCTTGGGCAACTACATGAACAGTAGTAAAAGAGGCTCTGTGTATGGTTTCAAACTCCAGAGTCTGGATCTGGTGAGCTCAAGTGTAGAAATGGCTTCAGCGATGTCGTAGTGCTGTTCTCACCCATGCTAATGTTGTTCTCTCTCAGCTGCTAGATACTAAGTCTACTGACCGGAAGATGACACTTCTGCACTACATTTCTCTGGTCGTCAAAGAGAAATATCCTGAACTGGCTACCTTCTACAATGAACTGCACTTTGTGGATAAGGCTGCAGCAGGTCTGTGTCCTTCAGGGTTGGAATTTGACCTGAACATGTCCCATGTCACACTTACAGAAACTTACTTCCGTTACAGTCTCCCTGGAGAACGTGTTGTTGGATGTTAAGGAGCTGGGTAAGGGCATGGATCTGGTCAGGAGAGAATGCAATCAGCATGACCATGCTATACTCAAGGGCTTCCTCCAAACCAGCGATACACAGCTGGACAAACTACAAAAAGACGCCAAGACTGCTGAGGTGCCCTTTCTCTCTTTTACAAAACACTTTCTGAATACAAAACCAGATTATCTGAATCTCAAATTGAATCCATTTATAGGAGGCTTTCAACAATGTGGTGCATTACTTTGGGGAGAGTTCTAAGACCACGCCGCCCTCTGTGTTCTTCCCAGTGTTTGTACGGTTCATCAAAGCCTACAAGGTACTGCAATCCATTAAATGATTCACTCAGTGGTTTTAGGCACTGCACTAAAGAATCATGAATCTTCATAATATGACGAGGAGAAAACACATTTGTGGCTCTGTATACTCATCAGGAAGAGACTTTTATTTTCTAAGCCTTGGGGGGGGGGGGGGGGGGGGGGGGGGGGGGGAAGGTGAACCCGACCTGGTTTCAGGTCACTGAGGACAGGAAGGAGCTGTCCATGTGATCTGCTGTCTGGCATGTTTAGTAAACATGATGCGATGAAAGATCTGGCCTGCTAGCCAACTGGTTGTGGGTTCAGATCCTGAATGCACACACAGTTTCTATGTGTGTTTATATCCTTTGGCCATCCTTGTTTTAATGTCTTCCCTGTTGGAGCATCAGCGTCAGAGCACTGGGGTGGAGTAGCAGACGTTAGCAGAGGGTGAATAACAGGAAGGGGCAGCTGGGCTGAGTTTTAAGGGCAGCTGCTGTGTTTAGACTGGGCTTTGCCTTCACCGCCTTTAACCCGGACACACACGCATACACACACCTCTTCCTCACATTGTTCTGCATGTGGATTTATGAGGAACCGAAAAAGCTCCAAGATCTCTATGCGTTCGTGTGTGTCCATATTCATATCCCTTCTCAGAGGTTGCTGTGATTGTTTAGATGTGAGGTCGTAGCCTGTGTTTTGTGCAGTGTCAGGACCCGGATCACACTCACCTCTCTAACGGAACTGTGTTGTTGTTTTCTGCAGGAGGCTGTGGAGGAAAACGAACAGAGGAAGAAGCAAGAGGAAGCCATGAGAGAAAAACTACTAGCACAGGAGGCCAAACAGCGTGACCCCAAGGTGAAATCTAAGAGCTGAGAATTTAAATATCAAACTAGAACATAGCTTTTCAGAATCAGGGTGAATCAGTTGTATCCCTTAAATATCTCAAGCACTTCCAGATGATGTTAGCAGTAAACATGTATTTTGTTTTTTTCACTGCAGGTCCAGGCTCAAAAGAAGCGACAACAGCAGCATGAACTAATTGCAGAGCTCCGGCGCAGACAGGCCAAGGACCACCGGCCTGTATATGAGGGCAAAGATGGCACCATTGAAGACATTATCACAGGTGGGCCAGGCAGGACTACAATACCCATCAGCCAGGGGTCCACAATCACTGTGGTGGTCCACAGCTCTCCACATCAGCAGTGTACTTTCTGTTATGTTAAACATCGGCCCTTACAGCCCAATCACCACACTTTACAAGTGCATATCAGTTAAAACCAATGGTTCAGAATTTGAAATCAACCCTTAGGGATATTCAGAGTTAATCAGATGGCATACTAACTAAATGGTTCTCTTTCTAAAGTATGTAAATAAATTTTACGAGATGCAGAGAGATTACAAAAACTGTGCAGCAAATACTATAATTTCACATAATGCTCTTGATTTAGGGTATTTATATTTATTGTAAATTAATAACCACCGAATCTTTTTTCTTTCATTTGAGATTTTGATATCTTTTGATATCTGATTTTGCAATACCGACAAAATTGCTAAAAATGTCTCTTTAAATGTAGTCCAGAGGTTGTGCACATACAAGAAAATTTTCGCTATTTTAACATTTCAGTAAACAATGTCCCAGCTTTATGATGCCGTAGATATTACTGACAGAATGAAAAACTAGTCCCTTCTCCTTTTCTGTTAGGATTTAATCTCTATTAATGCTTAATTTTTAACTTGAATATGTTTAACATGTAATTTAATGGTTTATTCTTACAATTTATGTATCCTGTGCTCAGATTAATCATTAATTAATTAAGAGTAGTTTTTCCTTAAAAAAACCCCCCCAAATTCTTCCATATGAGATACACACTACTGTTCAAAAGTTTGGGATCTGTAAGATTTTATTGATGTTTCTGAAAGAGGTTGCATTAATTTTCTTCAAAAGTACAGTAAAAACAGTTAATATTGTGAAATATTATTGCAATTTAAAAGTTTTCTGTTTTAATATATTTTAAAATGAAATTTAATCCAGTGATGGAATTTTCAGCAGCCATTACTTGAGTCTCTACAGCATCATATGATCCTTCAGAAATCATTGTAATAAGCATTCCTATATACATTCAGTGTGCTGCTTAATATTTTTGAGAATAGAAAATTTTGAAGAATAGCATTTGTTTAAAATCTACATATTTTGTCAAATTAGAAATATTTTTACTCTCTCACTTTTAATCAGTTCCTAAATGGAAGGATTTATTCCTTTAAAAAAAAAAAAAAAAAAGTTACTGACCCCTAATATTTGAACGATAGTGTACCTATGTGAAGAAGTTTTTATGGCTGTCGCTGTTAAATATGATTGAAAACATCTTGCACAAAAATGCCAGGAAGTTGCAAGGGTTTCTCTTTTAGCAACACGTGCTCCTTCTTAACCTCAGATATAACGTTCTGTCTCTGACCTCCCTCCCTCCCCCCCTCCCTCCCTCAGTGCTGAAGAGTGTGCCCTTCACAGCCCGCACGGCCAAACGGGGCTCTCGCTTCTTCTGCGATACCAACCTCTTCGACGAGTCCATCTGCTAGCTCCCCAAACCCCCCAAAAACTGCCCCTAATGTCGCAGGTTGTCCCGTTCTCTTACCAGTTGCAAAGTGCATGCATACAACCACTTGCATGACCCATTCTGTCACTTGGTTACCCAGCATCCTTTACTAACCTACGCACAAAACGGAATAGTGGGAAACACAAGCTGTGGCTGTTCACAGATCTGAAACGGGGACCGGCCAAATCTTTCTCAAGGGAATTATGACAAATGAAAAATATTACAATTTCCATATAATATAATCATATTTTTGTACTGTAAAACTGTTGCTTGACTGATTTGCTTTTTTGATTTACATAATAATGTTTATATGCTTTTTTGATTCACGTAATAATGATTTTTGTAAGGGGTCTTTCTGTTTGTCATATTTTCCAGAGAGATTTGGCCTGTGTAACAGTCCTTATTATGTTTCACTTGGTTTGTCACCTGCTAACTCTCATCTTTTCTCCCATAACTCTTTGTTCTACCTTTCCAGCAGAACAGGGGATTAATCTGAGTAAATTTGAGCACAAAATAATTGGAGGGTAAGAAAGGCATCATGGAGCTTCATGACGCTTTGCTCCTGTCTGCCTTTTTACCGTCAGCTCAATTGCTTTAGCGGTGCTATATTTTGCACATTGCTACAATGCTGAAGCTTATGTGGCCAACTGCAGTCTTGTACTGAATATTGCTTTTTTTGCATTGTTAAATATATATGTTATGAAACTTATCATTGTGTCAAAAATATAAGATAATTAGCTAGATTTTTATCATTTTTTTTTTAGTTTTACCATTGAATTAAAAAAAAATGTGACTTTTTTTAATCTTGCAATTCTGAGAAAAAAAGTTAGGACCGTGAAATATAAACAGGCGAGTTTACTTTTTTCCCCTCAGTTTACATCTCACAATTCAGTTTTTTTTTTTTTACTATATTATATACTGTTTATACCTTAAGATATATAGTCCAGGTGATATGTGCAAAATTTGAGGTGATATGTTCACTTTTTCAAAAAAAGTGAACATAATTTTCACATATCACCTGGACTAATATAAACTACAACATTTTTATAGTTTTATATAACCTTATGGATATCAAACTAATCATTAGTACAAAACCTTATATTATTTTACTAGTCAAATTTTTGTTAGCTTTTCTTCAGTAGCATATATTGGAAAAGATCCAGGAATGAAATCTCTATTTTCTTGTCATCACTGTTGCATGTAAAGCTGTGTTTGTCCGCTGTATCTTTGCACTGTGCTGTTTGTCTAACATATGTCCTCTACTGTATCGTCACCTGCATGCAACTCTGTGTTCTGTTCAGCAAGATCTACATCTAATGGTTACTGTATATAGTGGTGTAGTGTTTCATTATATTTGGAAATGTTATAGTATCTTTTAAGACCTTGCTGAACACTGAATCTATCAGTACAGATGTATTTGTGTTAAATGAGAATGTTAAATGATGTATTTTGTTTTGTGTCTCTGTTAGTGTTTTACTGTGTGTGCTTTATAAGTGCAGGGCCATGCCTATGTTTATGCTAGAAGCAGTTATTGAGATTTATATTAATTGCATTTTTTTTTTAACTTTAAAATGAATAGTTCACACAAAAATGAAACGTCATTTACGCATTATTCATACAGGTTTGGAACAACATGGGGGTGAATATTTCGATTTTGGATTTGGGGTGAAATTTCCAATGTTTTTGTGGAAACAGTCATGCGTTATTCATTTTCGGAGCTCGACAGCTGCCAGTCACTGTTGCTTTCATTCTAAATGAATAGTATCAACGTTATGCTAAATATCTCCTTGAGTGAATGAATGACATGAGGCTGGGTAAATGACAGGAAATTTCCTTTTTGGGTGAATTGTTCCTTTAAGATCTACAGAATTCTGCATTCCTTTGATCTTTTCAAAAACAGCACAAATATTAGCAGCCAGCTCAAATGCTGAGAATGACCCCTGCTACCCTAAACGTTCCCTGATCTAACTCTAACTCTCTCCCTTCCCCACTCACAGATCTCCGAAGCCAGCCCTTCCTGCGAGCTGACGCGGTGATCCGGAATGGGTGGAAGCGACCCTAAAGACCCCTCACTCACTCACCCACTGCTACTCTCCCCCCGCTTTCTTCTGAAATGGCATCTTCCTGCAATTCACAATGACTGAGGGAAGTGCAGGACCAAACCAGTGTCTTTGGTTTTAGGGGGGTGGGGAAGTTGTTATTTATTTATGGAAATCCTTTTTGGATTCTGCACTGGAGGCTCTTTCAATAAAGCCATAAAAGCACAGACATTAAGGGCGGCCTCATGAACGCTCGCGCACGCAAATCCTGAGGAGCGTCTGTAACAGCTTGCGCTGGCACAGGAAAAATGCTTGTTGTGGTTGACACAGACAGCGGTAACACTAGCCTGTTGACCCTGAAGAGCCTTCCAACGGGATCTCACGCCCATTAATGTGGATTTCCTTTTATTGTGCAATGTAAGCATGACTTTCTGTCTGAGGTCACTGACTTTCAGGCCAAAGCCCGTTTGTACAGTTCTTTTATTAACTATGAACTCAAAAGATTTATTAATCTTAACTACCTGGAGAAGGACTAGTCTGTCTCCAGTATTTTAACCCTATGGTTACAAAGAAGTGCCTTTCTGTTGTGTCAGTATTATTTCTTATAGCCAATATTGATGTATCCAAGTTTATACTTGTGTTAATCATTATGTTGTAACATTTTGGATGCTTAATGTAAATGTTATATGCAGTTATCTATTGCAGCTTTAACAAAAGAGCCTAAAGCGCTCTATTTGACTGACCATGTGCCTTGTATTGATGGTGCCTTCTTCACCCAGCTTTTTAAGTGTTTAATGTGCATGTACATAACTTTATGCCATGCCTTGAGATTTATTCTTCCTCAGAGAATAACGTTCGGATCCGTTCTTTACCACACAGAATTCTTATGTATATAAATGCATTTTATATCCAATTGGAATCACTCCAGGATTGTAAAGATAATATAACAGAATCTTTTGGGTGCAGTTTGTACTCTTCACTAAACCATTTGCCCGAGTTAGTAAAATGAAGGACGTTCGTCATGGTTTGTATTAAGTCACTTGGTTTAAACCAACAATAACGTTTTATAAGATCGATTTTATTATCTAATATGTCCCTAACAGAATAATTATTTTATTTGCACTATCACTGAATAAGAACCGATTATTCAACTAGTGACTCGATATGAAATGTTATGAACTTTATTTTAGCAATAACTTCAGCGCTTTACTGTGTGAAGTTTATTTGTTCGGGATGCGCTGCCGGTTATAAAACGAAATGTTTTAGATATTAAAGACAGAAATTATTATTATTATTATTATTATTGCGTTAAGAAAAATACATTAAGTGGCGTCTTACCGTTAAAAGAGGTAAGATAGCCTCAACAAAGAGTGCAGTGCGACAGAAGGCGGTAAATGTCGGCGTTGCAACTATCTCAACAGGTGTTTGACCGAACAGAAGCCAGGACCGGAAGTTCCCGTTTAAAAAAAAAGGGACGTATTACCATACCATTCTAGCTCAAGAGAAGTGAAAACATGGAAATTAAACACTAACAACTTTTATATCTTCTTGGAGTTATTTCTAAGACTGAACTTTTTTATATTGTTCGAAGTAAATCAAGCCATTTGGGAGGAAACGTAAAGCACAAGATGAATGTACCAAAATTTTTTATTTGGTTGAAATAGACCAATGAATGCAGCAGTTAACTGGATATTCTGTTGAAGTGGCAAATAAAATATTTGAGACTCGACTTTGCCTTCATATGAATTTGATTAATACATTTTCCCCCGTGTATTGTAGAGTGAATACAGCTGAAGTGGTAAAACTTTTTGATTTATTTACACTGTATATTTTAGATTGCTATGGTAATTTTTTTTGTAAGGAGTTAAAACATCTCCGCATAATATTTTAGATTCATGCCAAACACAACCAGAAAGAGTCCCACTTTTCCTTTATTCACCCTGATCATATCTAGTACTAGAACAACAGTAATTGTTTTATATTCATAATTTGATACACATTTAAATAATAAATTCTATATTTACAGCTAATTACATCTGAGACATGAACCTTACAAAATCTATCTATCTATCAACATTTCTTGTCCATCATTCCTGGAGAATCTGACCTTTGACTTATGGACTCTTTTGGAAAAAAGAGTTTCTAAACTGACCTTGTATCCATTACCAAGCTACAGCAGAGCACCAATCCAGAAACCACCTCTTATTTTTATGTACACATTTTTTATTTTTAATATATATGTGTTATTGTCTGTGATTCATGAAGATCTCCAGCTGGAAACAAAAGAATAGAACATCACACCATCTCTCCGAAAGAAGGGCTGAGCCACCATGCATTTCTACTATAAAAAGCAGTTTAATTATTTTGTATATAAAAAAAACCAAACAAAAAAAAATTCAAATGAACCAACAAAACTACAGAAACGGTTGCAGGGTTGTGACACTAGTCATCTGTGACAGTAAAAGGCCACCGAGGGCCGTGCTAAATTACATTTGATCGTAAACAGAGCAGACACTTTACGTTAAGTCCAGATGCTCGGATGAATACTGTTAACATGTATCTGTTGAGCCGACGCTAGTCTTTTTGCGCTGTTGGATCCATGCATTAGCCTATGGCGCACGGGTTACCTCCATTAGAAGCAGTGGACGCTCGGCCGCAAGCAGGGCTGGCCGAGTCTCTCTACAGGTCAGGCAGATGAGAATGATGGGAAGAGTAGCAGCAAGGCAGTGAGTTATTACTGGATCCACACGAACCTCACAGGAATGCACTTACACTGAGCATAAAGTCCATAAGACACAAAACTAGTGAACTAAAAAGTGACATACAGCTCCCACTGAAGTGGTATGGAACAGTTCTGTCGAAGCCACACCGACAGTTATCTGCGCGCTTCTCCTGGCTGTTTCCGGTGTACTGGAAGACATGGCGTCAGATGAGGCCCGCATCCTTTGGACGTACCGCTTGCGTACACACCAAGGCCACTGATACCCTGGAAACAGTTCTGGAATGTCCTTACATTTACCATCCGTTTTGGATTCACTCGCTTGTTCATTCAATCCATATCTTTTCATCCGTTAAAAAAACCGAAGCTAAAACAAAGACAGTTATACTGCTATTCGTACGGGTGTCTGCTTGTATTCCTGGGTATATTTGTCAAGACACTTTGTTAATTATATATGTAAATATATATAAAATCAATCTGTGCAAGGAGTATGACAATCATTGTAAGCGTTGTTCTCTGAGATAACAGTATAGAAATAAAAGCGATGCTGACTCGTCCACGTCTCGCAACACTCACGCACGCATATTCGTTCTCAGCCATCTGAAATCACACACGGGCCGAGTCAGCATCAGTATCATTCAGTCGGCCGTGCCCCCCTCCCTTACATTTCATTAGCAACACTTGGCAATTTTGCTTTTCCTAAAAGAAACATTGATCTCTATACAATTCATACAAAAATAAACTTAAAACCAAAAAAAAAAAAAAAAAACTTTTCCCATATTGTTGTTGGCATCTTGTTGAGCACAGAGGTAGTGGCTAAATGGAGGGGAAGGGTGAGAAATTAGGTATGTAAACGTCTGAAAAAGAAAAAAAAAAAGGGAAAGGAAAGAAAAAAAATATGTGTAGAAAATGCTTTCTTTTGTTGAACAGAAGGAATTCTCGAAGAATAAAATATAATACTGCGATCACATACAAAAGTGTCCTTCATTTTTATCATTTTTGTGTTTTTTTGTGTTTTTTTTTTACATTTTGTACAGTGTTCCTGCTCTTGTTGCTTTTCCTCTGACATGTAAAGGCATAACGGTCTGCGTGAGGGTGGGCGTCTGGCCGTGACTCTACGCCAGCGGGTCTCCCATGTCGTCGTCTCCTGCAGACAGCAGCTCTTTCTTCTCGTCTGTGCTGGCCAGAGAGTTACGGCTGTTATGGGCGCCCATGTAGAGAGTGGCGTATACGGGGTTGGTGAAGTTTGTGGGCTGCAAGAGACACAGATGCAGATAAGCTGATGATTATTTTTATGGCCCATAAAATATTAATGGCCGATATTAAAATCCCAAACTATTTTAATGACATATATTAAAAATAATAAACTAAAAACTAACTGAATTTATACAATACCAACATAATATACTATATGAAAAATGATATTCAAGACAATTTTGGACTTCAAAAGTGAAAAAAGTTTTTAAATTTCTAAAATTTTTAATTAATTTTTTATAATTCATATATTATATAAAATTATGTAAAATATTTTCTTATACCAAATAACTAAAAAGTTTAATATATGATC
>SCHK01391165.1:0-12589 GCA_004124795.1 Poropuntius huangchuchieni | reverse complement strand
TGTATTGCTTATGACTGGTTGAACATTTTATGGTCCTGCGCCTTCCACAGACGAATTTATAAAAAATACATTTAGACCACTTAACTTTGTGATTGCTATCAGGATGTGAAAAGACTTTCAATTGGCATAATAAAAATGTGTTTGAACCAAAATACATACCCTGCTTTTAATGTAAAACTATGTCTAACATCTCACTTAATAAGAATCCTGTTCAAATCTTGTTCTTCAAACCTTGTTCTAAATATGCTTGATGTAATGATGTTACTAATGAATGATAGCAAATTTTGACCAATGTACTTAAACTCTTGAGAATTTGTTACTCTTTTTTAAGTTAAACAGATAACGCTATTGTGGATTTTTTTTTCTTTTGCTATTGGAACAGACAAGAATGCAAAAATTATGTTTGCTGTAGATTTTTAGAGTCACCACTATAAAGGTTTACCCAATTCTGATTGTCATATTCACATAGGCAATATACATTCTAATGCTGTTATGCAGGATTTGTAATCAAGCACTGAAGTCAAGTAGGCTATCCAATAAGGTCCAAGGGGAACACAATCTTGCATGACACTGTGATTATATAAATTAACTGTCTATAGGCACTTACGCTGTGGGGTTCAATGAAAATGTATGTTTACAAGCCACCAGAACCTCTGCTCCAGCTTTCACTATAATATTTAAACAACATTATTCAAGATATGCAGGCAAGGTGAGATGTTAAGTGGAACTTGCTGATTTAAATGAAGGTACTGGGTTAGACAAGTAATCCTGATTAAGGTTTATGGAGTGAATAA
Source organism: Poropuntius huangchuchieni (assembly GCA_004124795.1). Taxonomy (NCBI): domain Eukaryota; kingdom Metazoa; phylum Chordata; class Actinopteri; order Cypriniformes; family Cyprinidae; genus Poropuntius; species Poropuntius huangchuchieni. The sequence continues at coordinate 11,795 of SCHK01391165.1, read as the reverse complement.
GAGGAGAGGTGGGTTAAGTGCTGGGGTGAACAATGTTAAATGAACTGCAGAGCAGGCCTGGCTGGGACCAGCTGGCCACACGACCTCTTTCACCTCCCCCTCTCACCAGAAAAGCTTTAAATGAGAGTCCTGATAGATGAAGGCAACAGAATAGCCCAATAATTAGTGCGCATGCATCAATTAGACCAGAGGACGGAGAGAGAGAGAGAGAGAGAGAGAGAGAGAGAGAGACATGAGAAATTTATTTACCTTTGACTTTCTGCTATAAGGGCCACATGAATGACAACATCGTTCTCAATGGGACCCTGCAGGAAACAAGCAAAGACGACGTATTAGAAAACTTTGGGTCTCAACGGAGAAGACTCAAAGGCAAGGGCACAGAGTGTAAAATCCATCGCCTGTGAGTTCAGGAGTGAGTGAAGAAAAGAGAGAGAGAGAGCTTAAAAGTGAAAGAAAAGTCAGAGCAGTTAGAGTATAACCAATGACTGGTTGGTGGGAGGGAGTAGAGGAAAACAAGCTTCATTGAGAGAGAGAGAGAGAAGGAGAGACTGCAGACAAAGATGAGGGAGATGATGGTGGATCAGAGCCCTGATTCTTTATACTAGCTCATTACAGTCGTTTGGGCTGGATGATGTAGTAATTTCGCTGAGATAATGAGCTGCTGATTGCTGAAGGTTTAGGTTGGGTCATATCAATCAGTAGCTAAAGCCCTCTGCCTACACACAGAGGACAGCCAGCCTCCATTTAAACCTTCCACTGCCACAACTCCTGAACGGCAAGAGCATCTTAGCAGCTAATTTGTCTTGTTTTCTCGAGATCACAACTTGGGGGCTTCTCTGTGTTTCAAAACGATCATTATTTCTGCCGTTCTGCTCTGTGCCATGGTCAAACAAATAATAACCAAGGTTTGCAGGCACTGGAAAAATGTATGGAACATATTCAACATCCTTTCAAACTCTCTGCTACAACTCCAAAAACCGTGTTATTATTAACCAGCTAATATGTAAATAACACATCTTTAAATGCGCTAGGATGTGTCAAACGTCAAAATAGACAGATCTATTAGTCTGAACGGAAGATGGTAATATATTTGTGGTGTAGGCTGTTTGTCTCGACTGTTGTTGTTTGCTTCCCCTGAAACGGGGGAGATAAGTGCTCGGTGTGCAGGGCAAATCACAGCTTTGGGTTAAATGACATATTGGCACAGCCATTTTGTGGAGGCAGTGCAGTGAGTCATCACAAGGGCTGATCAACAGAGACTATACATGCTAATTCTGCCCTGCGTGAGGGCTGCAGAGGAGGATGGTATTTTGTTCAGGTGGATGGGAGGAGGTTCAAGCTGCCCTTGATGGATGGGAAGTGAATGTCTGGGTATGCTGTTAATATGTTACAGGTGCAGAAGTATTCAGAAAGTGAAAAGGTGCCGTGTAACTTCAGTAGTTTGCGCTGCGCAGTTGAAACCACTTGGGGAGATATTAAATGGCAGGGTTAAATGGCACTTTTGGTCATTTATGCACCAAAAATAATTGCAAAACAATCAATTGCAAAAACATCAACATTAACGTTTAAGCATTTGCCAGATGCATTTGTCTAAATGCTGGAATACATTGCAGGGGTGAAAGTCAGGATAGAAAATCTGAACACTTTTCAGGCAATATACACTTGGAGATTTTGAAAATGGTTACAAAGAAAAACTGGGCTTCATGCACAATACTATTTAGGATCACAAAATACCAGAGGGTCAAGCTGTTAGAATACAACAAACTCACAAAAAAACATTCGCCTTGTTGCTAGGAGACTCGTGACAGATGAAAACAATATGTGTTCTAATATGTGTTCAAAAATGTTTGAAATCATGGTCTGAAGCTTAAAAAAAAAATTGAAATCTATGTTGCTATATGCTACATTGTTCTCTGTGAAATCTGACTGCCTAGAATCTGCAGACTGGCTCTGACTCTCAGCTACTAGTGTTGACTCATTCAGACTGCAAATCAAGGCAAAAATTTATGCAACAGTCGTTTAGTGATTTCCCAGCCCTGACAATACATTCAGGATATTGGTTTTATCTGCAACAATTCTCACTATTAACTAGTTGCTTATTAGCATAGTACATTACTAGCATATTGTTTCTTTATTAGTGCTTATAAAGCACATTTACATTTATTAATTTGGCAGAAGCTTTTATCCAAAGAAACTTACAATTGAGGAATACATCAAGCGATTCACCATAAGCTGGCAATAAACACGAGAAGTGCCTGCCATACAATGTTTCAGTCAAATAGTTCAAATAGTAAAAGCTAGGATAGGAAGAGATAAGGATAAAAGAGAAACGAAGTGAAAGCATAGTTTTTTGTATTGTATTGTATTGTATTATATTTTATTGTTGTTTCTTGAAGATTGTGAGAGATTTGGCTATCCTGATGGAGTTAGGTCATTCCACCAACAGGGTAATAAGCAGCAAATTAGGAGTTTATTGAGGCAAAAGTCATAGTTAATAGTTATTTAATAACGAGAATTGGTCCCCAAGCTAAAGTGTCAAACGTGCAAGCTACAGGAATCATTTTTTTCCATTGTTACTGTTGCTGATCACATTAGAAAATTATTTTAAATCAACCTTCAGCTTTGGTAAAATAAAAAAAAAAATAAAAAAAATTTTCCAATTGAAATATAATGGGCAAATACTGAACATTTGTACATTGTAAGTCCACTGTCAGTGTGTATCTGTCAGTGCATTTCTTTGTTTTCTTTTATAACGTGTGGTTCTTTTATAATGTGAGTACCAGCATACCTCATTAAACTGGAAGCAAAGATAGCTTTCTCTTTTTTTTTTTTTTTTTTTTTGAGAAAAAAAAATCTTTTCTGACAGCAGTGTAGTGGCTTTGTAGTGATGGAAGTTTTATTGGAAGTGGTGTGAATGATAGCAGTTGGTGGTGTACAAAACCCTGCAAGTACTACTAGTGGGAGCCCTTCTGTGCTCTGCAGACTCCTGCAGTCCTTCTCTCCACGCTGAAGCAGCAGACAATAAACTACGTGCAGCTCAATAAGACTGACAGTGATAAGAAATGCTTTTTATTAATGTCTCCGTTCCCAATCAGTCAGATGATCTCTATTCATAATGTGGCTCCAAGAGCCCCACCATGAGTCAAACAGTCAATATTTACCTCTAAAGACAAATCCATCTTCCTCTAGGAACAATAATAAATTAAAGACCAAAAAATGAACAAATGAGGCTAAACGCTCTAGTGACTTTTAGCATAATCATGGTGTATCTGCAAAGAAGCACAAATTAGTCCTCAAAAGAGTAAACATTTGAGGCATCGTACCACGTGATGGTATCATATGTTAATACCATGGTATTTTGATAATTAACACATCTATGTATGATTAACATATTTATATTGTATGGTATTAATGCTACTTCAAATAATACTACGGTATTATGGTACAGACTGTAGTCAGGGTAGTAACATATTTAATTCGGCTGTGAAAGATAGAGTACTTTGGAGTACTGTTGTTTAACAACTAATTAATTGTTCAGCTGATGAAAATTTCTGAAAAATTCTTTCAGTAGCAAAAACATTTGAAAGTTGCGAGTTGTGAAAATTACATGATCTCAGACCTTTATACACTACATGCCATTGTAAAGTATAAGTCTATCCCTCACAGCCTTGTTTTCATCCATGTTAAATCAATATGTTGTCTAACCTGATTAAGATCTATAGTCCAACCATTTCTTGTGAGGGCAAGTACTTTCAATATGGGGGAGCATCTTTTCAACATTTGGAGCTTTCACAAATTCAAAGCAGTCATACATTGACAGGCTTAGATTCTAACAGTATCTAGGTTAAGACTGACTGTGGTGTAAGCTGCCCCTGCGTGCTGAGGAAATTTCATATCTGATGTAAAAGAGCACTTGAAAAACCTCCCCTTCGGCAGCTAAGTGATGTTTTCACCGAGTCTGAAGCTGCTGGAATTGAGATGGGATCACTAATGGCAAAACTCTACAACTTGCGAGTGTATCGCAAAGGTGTAAAAGTACAGACTAATGAAACGCTATTACTGATGCCTCAGATGCAATATACCATAATATAGAGCTCACATTTCATGTCATTACAGTGTTTTCTTTTTCTGCAAACAGTAGCAACTACAAAACCACAAACTAAATGTAAAACATTCCACACAACACCAGTGTTGCTGCAGATATTGTTCTATTTCAAAAATCTCAATTAATCCATTTTTACTGAATCCATTCTTCTAATAAATGATTGCAAACATAATTGAGCTGTGAAGATTCTATGCTATTCTCTTTGATTCTAAACTCAATGTAACTGTAAAGATTCTATTCCAATCAGGCAGCCTGAAATAAGCCTCTTTTTCCTGAATCCATTTATGTGACAAATCAATGCAAACCTAATGGACTGTCTCTTGGAGATATGATGTGGATAAAAGAGATCTGGCAGATCCACATTCCCTTTGCAGTTTGTTCTTCAACTGCTCTTCTGCCAAAAGGCAAAAACATTAACTCATGTGAACTGCTGCTCTTTAAGGTCTAATGTTCCTTTAAGGATCATATTTTGAAGAAGTGTCTTTGTGACTTCTCAATGTTAAACCCTAAAGCTGGCAAGTTTGAAAGCTGTTCACATTTTAAGTTTACACATTTTACTTTATAAAGCACCACATCAAGCTGAGAGATGGAGAGAGACAGATGATTCTAAAGCCTGAGTCCACATTGAAAATCTGGGATTTAAAATTTCATTTAAACCTGGAAATATGAAGTTTTAGGATTTTAAAAATGATAAGCATTGGTGGCAGACTTTTGGACCCCACTGTATTTACAAAAACTATTTCCAAAGTCGAATGGAAAAAGTGCTTACTTTTTCAGCTCCATTCCACATCTTATAATAGAGTAAAGGGGCTCCCTATGCAACAGTGCAAGTCTGGCCACAATCACCTTAAAGAAATTGAAAAGGTTGGGGATTGGACTTTTTGAGAAGGTGGGAGTGTAATTGTGAACAAAGGCTTGCTGTGAATTCGATACACATCACCCCTCTCTAGAAGGACCACCGATATATATTAGATCTAGTCGGCAATCCTTATGACAAGAAGAAAAAAAAAAATCAATTTATATTAAAGCAAGGCAGGTGAAAGCCTCAGGAGTCTGGTGCTTGTCAGTGGTGTTGTATGTGATGTAATTCCCATAAAGATGCAGTGTGTGGAGTGAGAGGAGATAAGGAGGCTGATTACTAATACCTGTTGAGCCGCTCCATGGGAAAGTCTGTGCAGAGCTGTTTCAGAAAAAGCCTAGGAGTGTGTTTTCAAGTCTCTGATAAAACACACAGTCGCTAGAGTAATTTGAAAGAAGATGACTCGGAGCTAACCTTGACACTTTTTTTTGTAATTCATTCCACAGGCTCCCTATCTAATAATCATCAAACATCACTAAAGCACAATAAAAAGGCTTTGGGTTCAGGTGTACTTTCGTGTCTCACTGCATAAAGTGACATAAATATTCTGTTTCTATATTTTACTTTATTAAAACCAACTGACAGGTTCTTGGGGTCTTTTATTGGTTTTGGTTTCGAGGTCTAGTCTTGCTCTGGGTCTTGCGGGGATCTGGTGCTTACCCATAAACCCTTTGCATTTTCAGATTTCACAGTCTCATAATTCTGTAAATACTTGCCAGTTGGCTACTAAACAATGCTTGAGCAGCATTACTTATTTACAGGTGACATATGCCAAGATATTCTTGCAGTGAAATACACTCTAAACGTTACAGCATCAGAGTGACACTGGATTTGGATTCTCACACTATGAAGTCTGGAGTTATAATAACTGAGTGAGTGACACATAAGTGATATCTTGCCACATTCATCACGTCTGCTGGCTGTCGGTGATAAACATACAACACATCTGTCACCACTCTGCAGACGTTTGAGAAACGACTTTCAGCTCCGACAACAAATATGTTTCCACACAGCCATCAGCATTGAATCCCTCCGCTGCCTTGCCAAACGTATGGTCCTTTACCTGCTCTCTCTCTCGCCGTGAAGTGTTTTGTTTGTATCTCTCACCATGAAGGTGGACAATTGAGGTGCTTCAAAGCAGTGTGTGCATATGCACATGTAGTGATGGCCGTTGAAATTTTTCCATCAGTCTTTTCAGGACTCACTGCTTACATACACACATTGCATGCTTACATTTATAAAAGAGTAATTTCCACCAGGAAGAGCAACCTTAACAAGTACAAGGTGAATTAATTTCCCTATCAAAGGCGAGATGTGAGCATGTATGTAAATGAGCATCTACTTACTTCCAAGCAACATAGTAAGTGTGTATGTGTATGCACCAGGGTTCATCCAGAGCATTCAAAACTGAACAGATAATGTCTTTTAAATGCAGTTCCTGAATTTGAATTGAGGTACTCAATAGGATGCAGAATTGCAATTCAAATTTGAATGATAGATCGATCAATTGATAGATGAATTTTGTGATTTACAAACGCTTGGACATCTGTGTTCATGTCACATGCTGTATGGCCACTGATATCTCTTCACCGTTTGCAGTGTGTTTATTCATGGTGTGTTCTGGAAATCCCTCGGGGTGTTTATGAAGTGACTCAACCCAGAGAAAAAGACATGCAGACAGGAGATTTCATGTGGAACGAGTTGCGTCCAATCCCCATAGTCCTCTACTCAAACCCCGAACAATCACTTCCTATAAGACGTACCACAGGAACATCCTGTGTTTTCACATTAAAAGATACAGTCGTTGAGCACAGCCAACAAAAACAATGGGGCCGTGTTCTGTTGGAATACATTTGTCTTAATGCATCAAATTAAATATGAATCAGAGAAATATAGTGTCTGCAAAGCTAAGTAACTGCAAAAAGGCCTCTTTCCCAAAGCTTGTGTATGTGAGCGAGGGAAGCATTTCAAAAGCTTTTCTCGGTGTTTAAAAGGCAAAAAGATGAGGCTGTTTCCTGCACCTTGGCTGCTCTGCTGAACAATCGTTTCTAAATTTAAACTGAGCTCCATCTGTGCTTTGTTGAAACAGGGTACATCCATCAATCAGGAAAAAAGGCCTGTCTAATCTCTGAGCAAGGACATGGTTCAAAATGAAGATCTGCCTTCATACTGAGGACAAAGTATGGGAGATGTTAGGAGGACAAGTGTAGGCTGAGAACAACCTATGCATAAACACAAACTGCCAATAATATTCATTTACGTAGTGCATGAGTACTCCCATAAATATTGCAGAAAGATACTTAAAGACAGGCCGTAATTCGTAAACAAACATAAACTGACACTTTATATGGCTAAATCCCTCCATAAACCGTACCACACATGCACACAAACAAACATCAGCTACAGCAACGTGCCCTTTAGTCAGCGCAGCCTTTGATGCAAAAGTGAAAAGACAAGCACGCCACGCATTACTGTGCAATATGCAGCGCCCTCCTTCAAAGCAGCAGAGCTCCTCCCAGTTTCCCATGCAGCGGGGCAACACTCATGAATAAAACAGCCTGCCCCTCACAGCCTCTGATTAGACAAACTTGGGCTCCCAAGCCAATATCAGTCAAATTACAGCCACATCTCAACTAGGGCTGAGGTTATTCGGGATGATTTTGCTGGCAGTATAGTACAATTAAGCCACAAGATGATTTGAATGTGTTTTTCTTTTAGCCTAAAGTTTCCTGAAGACCGTGTCATTAGATTGGTTTCATGGTATGAAGGTACTTTCCTTTGAGATGTCAAGTGCCTCTCCTTGAAAGCAGATGAGAGAAGGCAGCTTCAGTCAAGGGAGGAATCAAAGAACAGCTGTTACACCAGACAATTCACAGATCACGTAGTAGGCAGGTATCGCATTTGCATTTTTGTTGCTTATGAAATAAATGCAATCGAAATATTGCTGCTTTTAATGAACAAGTTACTATGATGAACAAGTAATCCAGCGTACCTAATATTATTTAATAATAGTATCCCCCTGGCATTTTTGAATCAATTTCCAAGCGCAATAAATTAATACAATTAGACTATATTGTCGGAGGACAGGGAGTGTTCTCTTAAAGATTAATATATTATACTTTGTTCATTTTTGTTGGCTGAGGCTGTAACATTGTGCACTTTTTATTTAGAAAATTACTTTACCAGTCAAAAGTTCGTAAGTGGTTTTTTTTTTTTTTTAAGAAATCTCATATTCTCTTATGCTCAAAGCTGACACTGTAAAATATTAATATTAATATTTGCGCAATATTTATTTTAAACTTCATGTATTTGAATCAGTTCCAACTATCTTATTCCGACTGTTTTTTTAAACAATCGGATATTTCATATACTGAAATATTTAATATCGTATTCAATATATCAATATTTAAGATCATATTCAGACTTGCAAATGCACTTTGTTATTCTTATAGTTATTTACCTAGTGAATTGGAAAGCTCACACATTCACAAGAAATTGCTTATTTAGAAATGTTCAATTTAATATCCTTGCTGAATAAAAGTTATGAAACTTTTAAAAGGCAGTGCATACTCAAATAATTATCTCCAAGTTTATCTCCAGCAGGGTTGTGTGTTACAAGTTTTAATTTCATGAATCAGAAAGCTCACACAATCACAAGAAATTGCTTATTTCTGTGCTGAAAAACAGAATGGATGGATATTCAAGTAAATATATCCGCTTGTTACTAATAAACTGCTCTTTAATATACTGTGTGGATATATTTTTTTTTAAATATGTAAACATGACACATGCATGCAATAACGAAGCTCGCTCAGCACTAATCTCAACCTCTTTGTTAGCTTTTATTGCATGCATGACTCACCATGCCCGCTACAATAGAAGTGTCAGATCTAGAGTCAGAGTTCTTGACAAGAAGTGACATTTCTAATAGCTCCCCACATCCTTACATACTTGTATAAAAGCTACATTTGGTAGCTAGCACTATATTATGCATAAAGTCTATGATAGACACTCCTACATTGTAACAAGACTGCTGACAAGCAGCTCCAAACAGCTACAGACACATGAGATCTCAAATCTAACAGACATGGAGCAAAAACCAGTGAGGTATTTAGTTACAATACATTAACATTCTATTAAAATAAACTGTTAATATATTTTAATAGAATGTTAATGTATTGTAAAATATAATATGATGCAAAGCTGAATTTTCAGTAGCCATTAGTCTAGTTATCTACAGAAATCATTCTAATATTCTGATTTAGTAATGTTGAAAACAGTTGTACTGCATGATCTGTTTATGGAAACCAGACTCTTTTATAAATGGAAAGTTTAACAGAACAGTATTCATTTGAACTAGAATTCATCTATTATTATAAATCTCTTTAGAGTCCCTTTTGTTCAATTTAATATTCTCGCTGAATAAAAGTTTTGAAACTTTTGAATGGCAGTGCATACTTAAATAATTATCTCCAGTTTTAGCAGCAGAGTTGTGTGTGTTGTTAAAGTTTTAATTTCATGATTTTTACTAGACAGGCTACAGTGATGAAAAAGTTATCTATTTGAATTTGCATGTGCATTTTTCAACCCGTTCCACTTTTTGTCAGTGCTCTGACACAATTCAAAAACTGTAATGAGCAGATGCTGTATTAAAGTAATACTGCAGACTGTCTATAGGGACAGATGAGGGAGCTCTGCGCAAGCTATGAAACAGCAGGTGTCCGTAGGTTTGTCTTAACAGAGCAGTGTGGTCTGTCTGAGCAATAACAGATCCACAAGGAATGCAAAACAAGTCAGATTGATACAGAGATGTATCAGGGCTTCTGCTAAAGCCTTCAACAAATTATGCATGAGGCTCTGAGAGAGATTAAACACACAGGCTATTCACATGTGTGTTTACAGGATACATTTTAGTATTCGTGTAGTTGCCTACACGAGAGACGTGATGCAGCTTACCTGATTTGAGTATCGCATACTGACGTTCCTCTGATCCTGCCGTGGCACATAGCGATGGATGGGATCGATGTCGTTTGGGCTAATCAAACCATCCACTGAACAGCAAACACAGAACAAAATGACTGCTCAGGTCACATGAGCTTTAAACGAAATCTCTGCATTTTTAACCCAGGCAAGGCTTTCGATTTGAAAAACAAGCCCTTTGCACAGATTACTAATGTCTCTGCTGGTCTGGATTTTACTGCAGCACATACATATGAATCATTGTCTACAATATGAATCATTCTGGGTGTGCAGCTTGGTAATAACACTGCTGAAAAACAATATTTTGTGGGGAAAATCATGTTAATACTTAATAAGGATAGTTATTAGACTTAGAATTTGATATTCGCTGAAAATCAAACTTAATGTGGCATGATCAGTCAGACGATACAGTGGAAGAGAAGATTAATGAATAATGGCTTCCATTTTCTATCTGTTCCTCATGAAAACGGCTTCAGAAGACTTGCACAAGTCATATGGATTGCTTTTATGTTGTTTTCTTGTCCTTTTTAAAAGCACCAGCCCCCACATTCACTGTATGGAAAAAGAGTCATTTGAAAAATATCACCTTTTGGACTCCACAGAAAAAAGAAAACTGTACCCGTTTGAAAGGAAGTGAAGGTAACTAAATAATGATAACAATTTCTCACACAGTCACTGTGTTTCATAAAACACATTTGTTGACCTCCATTAATACGATGCCATTATTTAGTTTAGTTTAGTTCAGTGAGAACGCAGTGGTTCTGGGTCTCTTTTCTTTTGAGAAATGTGAGCAAATGGCATAAAGTCACTGCATGAATAAATAAAAGAACATCTATGTAAACTCTTTTACTGTGTGTCTGTGAAATAGTCCTGACCCCTGGGCTCTGGATGGATCTGAAACTCACCCAGCAGCTTAGCGATGTTATAGAGGGCCTGTCCCCAGAGGAACAGCATCCCATCACGCCCTGAGTTGCTGGGGAAGCGCTTCTGGCTGCCATGATTCTTCTGTTCAGCCTCTACAAAGTCTGCCGGCACATAGTAATACTTGGGAATAACAGCGTGGCCTGTGGAAAATCAAATTAGACAAAATTTAGAGAGTCCCAAGGTGTCTTGTGTATGTACATGAGACGGTTATGTGGTATGGAGTTGGATGCTGCTAGTGACTACACGGTCCAAGCCACGCTAAAATAATATATATCATAGTTCAAAACTATGGAGTTAGTACGATTTTTAATTTTTTATTTTATTTTTTTCAAGAAATTAAAACTTTTATTCAGCAATGACAGACTGGATTGATCAAATGTTGCAGTAAAGATGTTTACATTTAAATAAACACTGTTTTTAAAACAAAAAAATTATGAAAGGGATAGTTCTCCCAAAAATGAAAATTCTATCATTGCTCACCCTCATGTCGTTCTAACCTGTAAGACCTTGGTTCATCAACACAAATTAAGATATTTTTGATGAAATTTAAGAAATTTTTGAGAGCTCTCTGACCCTCCATAGACAGCAAGGATCCTAACATGATCAATGCACAGAAACATAGCAAGGACGTCATTAAAATAATAAATGTCACATCAGTGGTTCAACTATAATTTTACAAAGCTACGAGAATACTTTTTGTTTGTACGCCAGGGTGATACGGAGGAGACAAATTATTAAATAAAGTCGTTTATTTTTGTTTTCTTTGCGCACAAAAAGTATTCTCGTAGCTTCGTAAAATTACGCCTGAACCACTGATATGAATTATCACATGGATTATTTTAACAATGTCCTTGCTATATTTCCATGCCTTGATTGTGTAAGGACACTTGCTGTCTGTGGGAGGGTCAGAGAGCTCTCGGAATTCAT
>SCHK01391150.1:0-10524 GCA_004124795.1 Poropuntius huangchuchieni | reverse complement strand
TTTTTTTTTTTTTTACATAATACACCAACTCTGTTCACAGATATTTATTTATATACAAATATTTATTTTATTTAGTTTTTATTTTTGTATGCTTTTGCCTCAACAATATTAGGCATATTTAAAGTCACCTGCTGTTTATCCAGTTCCAGTTGAAGATCTTCTGTGCGGTGAACTTCATTTTTCACTCCAACGTTCTGTTATGAATTTCGATTTTGTTATTCAATCATCTTTACTCCTAATTTTAAAATATATATGTGCTAAAGACAATCTTACCAGAGTGGCCTCCTCTATCTTTTTCAACTCCTCCTCAAACTTCATCAGTCCTCTTCTCCTCCTCTCTTCTTCTTCTCTTCCTGAGTTCAAATGTAGCTCTCTTTCTACCTCCTGTGCTGCTAATTTCTGCTCCTCTTCCTTTCTTAGTCTTTCCTCTAATTCTCTCCACTCAAGACTAATTTCCAATTCACTCTCAGTGCAAACATCATCTAAAAACAGAGTAAAGGTATATTTCTGTGAATATAAAGAGGCTAATATGCAAAATCATTACAGAATTATGGAAGCATAATATATGTTTTTACTAATAAACTCAAAATACAGGCCTATCTAACCACATCATCACAGAAAATATACCTTCCATGCCTAACATATTCTGAATCTCCTGCTGGGCATTCTGTGGCACAATGTCTTTTAGATGTCCAACTTGTTCCACTAATTCAGAGATAACCTGACAAAAAAAAGTGCATTTTTATAATCACACACTAACAAAAGGGAATCTATGCAATACACCATGTAAGGAGTATGCTGCATGTCTGAGGGGAAATGGATAAATTAACAGCCTTTAATTTAAGGGAGAATTTAAAGCCTAAAATCATATTGACTGAACTGGGGTGGACAAACTGAATTAAAGGTTAGAAATTTCAAAGTTAAAAAGGTTAAAATAATTAAAGGACAAAACACAGACACTTCTCCTTTCCTCTGTTATGACTCAGATGGGATAATAATCCCATTTCCATTTAACAGCAAACAAATAACCATGACTCACTCGCTCTTTCCACTTTATGGAGTCGTCTATGAAATCTGAAGCTGGCTTATTTGTAGGATTATTGTGATTAAGGTGAGACAGGTTCTGGCTTGAGAAGTCTGTAAGTAAACATAACAGGAGAAAATATGCAATGCCTCTAACAAACGTTTTAGATCATATTAATTAAGACTTTCAATCAGTTCTATTTTTAAAAATTCCTTCTTACCCTTTTTTTCAACATCATCAAGGATTAATTGTTCAAAGGCATTCATTCGATTTCTTGAAGCTTCAACATATGAGAGTACTGAGTCAGGCAATTCATCTTCTGCTTGCAGCTTTTGTTAAAACAGAGGTGATTGTTAATGCTGTACTGACAGGTATTAAGTAAACACATATTTTTGGATGGACTACTTGAATTATCAGTTTATGTCATCATAATGTCATAAAAGTTGGATAGATTATAATATTCAATTGAAATAATGTTATGTTTGTTTTAGCTCACAATACTTTTCTTCACCAGTAGCTACACGTAAATTCAAGAAAACTTCGGTTTTACTTACTGTACAAACAAATCTTTTTATAATAAAGTGAACTGAAATACAATGTTGAAAAGTAGACTGAGTTTAAAATAAGTAACGTCAGATGTTTAAGAATTCATACCAAATACCACAAAAATATAAAAAAAAAATAAAAAATAAAAAAAATAAAAGCCACTTACATTTTCATCCAAAACAGTGAAGTTGTCATCGTCTGACTCTGGATCATTTTCAGAAGGATGTAGGTTTAACTTCAACAGCTCCTCATCTATTGCCTGTTCGATGTCATCCATCATTAACGTTATAAGTCCTGGATCAAGTCCAGCAACTCCCTGGGAAAACGAAAGGTTTTTGAGAGCGAAGAAACAGTAGAGGTGCAAATTTGCAACTGAAGTAAACTATATCAATGTCACAGCAACGGTATAAAAATACTAATGATGAAGACAGAAAAGCATGTCACAAGCATTTAACAAACACTTCGTCTTTCTCCTTTTATTTGACGCAAAGCACCTGCTTCTCCGTTTACCTCATGTTTGTACATTTGCGTCCACCATAGTTGCTATGGAAACAAAGTGTACGGAGTAGCGTGAGGGACAAACTTAATGAAGAACCCTTGTGCGGTAAGCACGTCTTTAAATTTTTAAATGAATTTACTACTACATGTTTAATATAAATTTCTTACATAAATTAATTTATATATATAAAATAAAAAATTATTTCAAAATACACATTTTAACAACTGTTTACAAACGTTTTCTTTCATTTGTTTGAGTTATTATCCGGGTAGTTATTTCAAGCACATTATTTTTTTTTCTATTTGTCGCCCCCTAGTGGCAACATAGCAGGCTACATTAAAAGCAGTCCCTTAAGGTGGCGTGGAGCATTAGTACAGACTAAATGAAACAAGACCAGTCATAAAATTGACAAATAGTATTTTGTGGTTAACAACTATCTGAACCATACATCAGGCACAAAATAATTTCAAAAGGAGGCTGAGATGTATCATTTGATGCACAAGTACATTCATTTCTCATCTCTCTACAACACAAAGTATTCTGTCATTTATATCAGGGCTAGAGTAACGTTGATGTTTTGTAGTTTTATTGATAATGTCTACTGAGTCTGACCAGTTCTCACTGCAACAAGTCGTGACAGATTGTGTTTTATATTTACATTATTCATTTAGCATGCAGTCTTTTTATTCAAAGCATTCAACTACATATTTTATTCCCTGAATACGGGACAATTTTTGATCGTCAGTTCCTCTGAGTGCCTGCTGGAGTCTGCTTTTGAAGTCAAATCAACTGTCCGTGTTTCATCAGATCCCGAAGAAGCATTCACCAAGTTCAATTGCTCAAAAAGGCCCCATCAGCAAGCCTTGTCCGCTTCAATTAGCGGAGAGTGGCATCGACCCCTTTGTTAGTGGGCAAGGTGTCCGGAGCTTTTGTCTGAGAGCATGGAACCCAGACAGAGACTAGACAGGCAGTGGCTGCAGATTTACACTGCAGATTAGGGCAGTCAAAGCCTGCTCAGCTCTGAACAGAGCTCAAGTTTGGATAGTGTCCCTGTGTTTATACTGTAAAGGGTTTTCTGTTACTGGTCTGTTGCTCTTCAAGCTGATTGTTTCCATTCATTCTTTTAGAGTGGGTGAGAGGGAGAAAAAGAACTTATTAAATAAAAGGCAGCTTCGGATCTAGGCTGCTGTGAACTATTATTATTATTATTATTATTAAAGAAATTTTCATCTGATGTAAAATGTTTCCGACCTCCCTACTGCATAAGAACTGGACAAACTAAAAATAAAAAACATTAAATGGAATTAACAAAATCACAAGTATTAGGTTGTGGCTAAACTCAATTACTTCTGCTTAATCTTAAAAAAAAATATATTATATACTTTTATTTTTTACATTAACACCTACTTACTTTAAATGACTAATATTCATGTTTCTAGGAACTTCTAATTCTCTGTTAACCAACATTATCTTTTTTTTCTAGGTTTGCAAAGATGCCCCTTTTAACCCTGTCAGTGCAATTTCCATATTCAATTTCATATGTGAATATTTCAGTTTTCAAAGTCAAACCTACTGATATAAAATCTTTTTGTCTGTTGTATCTCTGTATCTCCTTTTGTATCTCCTCTGTATCTCTTTTTCAACCCTCTGATTATTCCATGACTAAACTGAACCCAAAGGCACAGGCCAATTTTCCTGAGAAAGAAGACTTTAGGACCACACTGAAATTAATCCCCTCATTGTCAAACATCTCCAAGAGCTTGTGAAGGCACCGCTGTCCACTCCAATTCCCACATTAATTCCATTATCTTGGAACAAGGACAGTTAAGATATGACAAAAAGGTACTGGACAAAGGGAGATAAAAAGGGAGATAGAAAAAAACAGATGGGAAAAGAGTATTATCCACCGTTTTTTCATCAGGATAAAGGTAACTACAGCATGGGTGGGTTTCAGCAATGCTATGTGAAAAGTGTCAAACTACATTAAATACGAATTCACTCAAGGGTCTTGTGAAAAGCCTCCTATGTTCTTGTGATTACTGGACACTCATTCAGTCCAGCACTCTTTTAATTTTAATTTTTTTTATTATCCAGGCAAAATCAAGAGCTGAATACTATTAATTATCACAACGATACACAGATAATTAATTAAACTCTTCAACTCAAAATAATGTGTTTTGATTGCTCTACAAAAAAGCCAACAAATTTACCATCTGGTATTGATGGGAAAAAATAGTACAAAACTTGTGATAGCAGCAAAGCATTGTGTTACCTAATTCATGGCGTAGTTAGCACATTAACTATTTAACAGTTAGGTAGAACAACCTGCCATCTGTGACTGACTGGTGTGTGTTTGTTATCATCACATGCTGGAAACATTCTCAAAATAATGCCCTGGACAAAAGCCATTGGGAGATGTATAATGCATGTACATGCATGTATAATGCATGATTCCAAAGCAGTGATATTTCAATATTCTACTAGTCCATTGAGATGTCTGTAGCACAGTTAGCTTTGTGTTTCATCTAATGATGTCATGGATTAAACCTTATCACCAATGGAAACTGCTCCTGTGGCTCATTGCAATGTGCTGAGTGCAATGCAACGTCACACTAAAGATCCGGGAACATCTGACATTATGATCACCTCCAGCTATCAGCAGAGGACAATCACATGTCACAAACAGCCATTAGCCATATTGGGAACAACAAAGCTCTTTATTACTTAAAAAACATTTACAAGTTTTCCAATTAGTATGTAGGCTATCGGAGTCACTTTCCAGAACTTTCACACTCACTGTTCCTCAATAGTGGGAGTGATTAAAAATCTTTAAGAAATGCACAATTTCTGCAAGCAATTGATCCACAACCTACAAACACATTTTCTTTTCTTTTTTTTTCCTTTCTTTTTTTTCTANGTGATTAAAAATCTTTAAGAAATGCACAATTTCTGCAAGCACTTGATCCACAACCTACAAACACATTTTCTTTTCTTTTTTTTCCTTTCTTTTTTTTCTGTTATACAAGTTCAAATAAACACATTTTAGAAACAAGCTCATGCAAGGAAAGACTGCCAGGGCTGCTATTTATTGCAATCTGTAAATGTCACTGTTATAGCACACCCTTTTGCTATACAGCATCAAACTTTTTCAGGCTTCCACAAGGTCTTGCTTAAAATAAGAATACCGAGTTTTATGGGACTTTTTACATTTTAACTTTTTTATTCATTTATTTGACTTCATTAGTTTCACTTAAAATAGCGCATCTCAAACATGTTTTTGACTTCTAGATAATTTCATTGAGCTCAGGTAGGCTACAATCCTGGGATTATTCTGCAAAATGTGTTTTTCTGAAATTCAAAATGTATGACCCAAAATAAATGTTGGTCTGTGGGATTAGAACAAAAGCTAAGGAATCTATATAGCTATGAAACACATAGCCTATAGGCTATTTCTATTACCAGCTGCCCATCAGTTATAACCAAGACGTAATAATTAAGTGATTTTGTTTTCTTTATGGCGCCACCAATACTGTACGCGCATTTGTTTCCAAGCGCGCGTTTCAGACCTTTATTCCAAGTTTTACATGTAGCCTATACAATTTCTGTAGCCTATATCTTTATATCCATATAGACCAAACAAAATGCATAATATGATTCCAGACAAAACTGCAGCGTTCCCAGCACGTCGTTATTTGACTAACATAAGCCTGTGTCATTATCTGAGATTTCAGCCATTATTGTAAAGCTGATGTAAGATTTCCTAGCACGAGGTTACAATAGCCTACCGGTACGGTAGCCTACACCCCTAAAAACCAGCTTGTGGGCGCTATAGTGGGATGTACCATTCTGTTTCATTTAATGGGGGGGATTTAGATTTAAAATAATTTTACAAACATAACGAACGCAATTTAAAGCTAAATGCGATGTAATACTTTCATATTATTTGATATGTTCAAATATATTATATTAATAGCCTACACAAGACACGCCTAGTTCAGCTCTTCAGGGAACCGAAATCAGTTTCCTCTACAATCTCCTGTGGCTGTTGGTCGAACGACAAGGATAGACAGTAGAGCATCTGCGCCTTCTGCATCATTTACATCCAGATTGTGTATGAGCTGTACCATCTATGTCCAAACCATCGAATATAAACCGCCTTCAGGTCGAAACAGCCAATTTTAAAACCTAAACTCATTTCCTTTTGATTCGTTATAAGGTAAGCTGATTTTTTTCTCTCTCTATTCGATTATGCTTATTTATACGGTATGATGAGAGAACGGCTGCGCAATCACATGCAGTGAATGATGAAACCTCGCACATGGGTGACATAGTAAATTTGGGGGGGGGGTCAAAAAATTAAGTTCTTTACAAATGCATATTATATTTATTTCTTAAACAATATTTACCTTCCGCATGAGCGTAATTGTCTATTTTCAGTCAGCACAATAAAACCGTCTAATAATATTTCCTAAAATAAACGGAATTTAAATAAGATATACACATATAGACACAATGGCTATGCTGATAACAAATCATGCACTTTAGCCTATATTCTTGACATCCTATGCGCATGTAGATTTCACGACCTGCTTTTAAAAATGCCTTTTTTTTTTTTTTTGAATGAGCGAATTTTAAAGCATTTTATCGAATTTAGAGTTAAATTTAAGCGTAAATTCAATGACGAATAGGCCAAATTGTATTCTACTGGAGGCTGGATTATAAAAAGGTGCAGCCTTGAAAAAAAATCTATTTATCACATGAGCTGCCACCGAGAGAGCGCGCCGCGCAGCATTATTCACATTTATACACTCATGGTTCAGTATAGAATATACAAACCAGACCTTCTGAGCCACAAAGTATCTATTTAATAACGTTACTACTATAATATTCTTTTTTGCTATCCATCTTTTGCGAAACCGGCAACCTGCTATTATGGGGCGCTGCGGCCACGTGATACAGAAGGCGCGCTCTTGTCTGTTTGGGTTCGTATGCAAATGAACCGACCTCGTGCTCCGAAGAGGGGCTAAATTATTTAGATACGAAATATGATCGTGTTCCAGTTGGCTTGAGTGACATTTAGTGCCAAATGGAATAAGATGTGATGCAAGTGATTGTTACTCACAGCCTCTTGCAACGGAAAACACTATGCTGCGCCTTTGTGCATCACGTTAGCTGTGACTACAATAAAGGTGAAATTAAAAGTACTGTATGAGTTGTTGTTTTTTCCCCACCGGTAACATACTGCATGAATTGTCCCAACTACCTGAGATATTCTGGGAATTACACTTGTCTCGTTTGGTTGGGTTTGACTGAAGATATGGAAATGGAGTCTAGCCAAAGTTATTAAAAATTCATGCAATTTAGTGACACATTGCATCATGTGAGGGGGATTAACCTGTCTAGTTTCTGTTTCGTTTTTTTATTTTTTATTTATCTGACAGGAAACCTCTGTCGTGAAAATGAGAAGATAGATATTTCGTCAACCCACACTTTCCTCTATCTTTTGACTTAATCCCACTCTCTGATCTACTTTTGAACATTTGACCTCAACTTGCACTACCCAAACGGATTTCCTTGAATCTCTCCCTCCCCGTTGCAAAAAAAGACATTTTCAAATGCCCAAAAACAGCAAAACCGTCAAGAGAGAGATTGACGATGACGAAGTTACGGAATCTGTCAAAGATTTGCTCTCCAATGAAGATAACTGTGAGGACTCTTTCAAGAAGAGCTCTCTAATGGTAGGAGATGTTCCACAGAACAAGGAGGGGGATGTTGAGGGGGGCTCAGAGGAGGAGGAGGAGGAGGAAGAAGAAGAGAGGCCTGCATGGAGCAGCAAGCTCCAGTACATCCTTGCCCAAGTGGGCTTCTCAGTGGGCCTGGGCAACGTCTGGAGGTTCCCGTATTTGTGCCAGAAAAATGGTGGCGGTAGGTTATGATGAATGAATGAAATTCATTTAAAATGATCAAGTTAATATATTTGGATTATATACATTTATACAGTAAGTAATTCACCTTAATGCGTAGATCTATATCTATCTATCTATCTATCTATCTAGATATATAAATTAAACTAAAACAGCTCAGAATTTCACTCTGAAATATTCTCCATTCAGATAGATAGATAGATAGATATGAAACTGTGGGCTGTTTCAGTTCATAGACACATGCTCACATACAAAGGAAGTGCATTTCTAGACTGACAAAGTCAGACATATGCCTGACACCTCATTTGCAAGTTCTCATTATGCATTTCCTCCTTCATTTCCTTCTTCAAGTTTAGTCTGTGTATTTTCAGACCCAGAGGTCTTTCTTGGAAAACATACGCAATTAAACATAGGCATTTTGGGGTATCATAATTAATATTACAACTAAGCAATGCATATTTAGTCAACACAAACAAAGATACCCCGTAAAGAAGTGATGGTTTAGCACTATGTGTGGAAACACCTCAGGCTATTTCTTTTGAAACCATAGAAAGTCATCTGAGTAAGAATAGTACTAAAATGCCGATCAATAAATATATCGATCAATAAAAACAAATAAGAATTAGTTGTTTGAGAGAGAGATCTAAGTTTTCACAATAGGCAGGCATGGCATTGAAATGAATGGCTTTGCATGTGCAGGATAATCACAGGTTATATTACCCATCTCCGATTATACAAAGCTGTTTAATGTCAAGAGAAAGCAGATTACAGTTCCTTACCCTGGTCTCCCTGATAGCAATGACATACATTAGATATGATTACTCATCTCTTTCTCTTTGTTCTCCTTATTTCAATTGTGAAAGACACTTTCAGAGTGAGTAAATGACTTCTGTATCATATAGTAGTAACTACTGTGTTTGTGCTGTATACAGTTGTACAGTAGTTTGTGTCAAAGGCCTGTTGTCTGCACGAGAGTTTGACCATAACCCTGCCGTGTCTTACTTTCCAGGTTATAATAAGTGAGTGTGGCCACCCTGCTGTGCAGATCAGTAATTAGATTAAATAGGCCACTGTGTGTGGGCCGTGTCTATCTCTGTCTTTGCCAGGGCAGAGCAACCACAACACTGCACCATCTGTGTGCCATCAATGACAGCACGTTTTGTCCTGAAAGAAACACCCCTACAACGTTTTGCTGCCTCAATCTGTCAGATGTCATCTTATGCACAACCTGTAGTCTTCGATTCTTCAATCAGCATCCCACAGCGCCCCAATCTCACCTAAATTACAAACCTTAAACAAGATGCAAAAAAAAAAGACATTCTACTTTTTTGAAAGTTAATTGGGCACAGGATCTAAAGACCCACTGATGTCTACAATAAAGTCACTAAATAAATTTAGCGTTAAAACTGTGAAATCAGTGATGGAGCTTACCTTTTTCATTATGTAGCAAAGCCTGGGTTAGGTGCAAGCTCCAGAAATTGGATTAGGGCTGTATAACAGGGAATCGATGCTAAATGGCCTGAAATTGTTCATGACATTTCCCAAAGCCTGAACTGTAAGGTTGGCACCCAACAAACCAGGATTATTATAGTTAACTAAAACTTAAATAAAATAAAATAAATATTAACTGAAATAAAATAAAAGATAAAAATCATCTCAATTTTGTTTCACTGGATGTGCATGTATAATATACATATATAAACTACTAAAAAACACAGCAAAATTACTTAAACTTGAACTATACTTAAAATGAAAATGGAAAATAAAATATCAAAATATTAATAAAAATTATAATAATGTCTTAATGATACGAAAATAACACTGCTTGAAAGATTGTACAAACCAAGATGATTTGAAATAAAATATACTGAAGTTTACAGAACATTTTGTAAATGATGCTTCAGTTTATGTTTCCAATTGGATGTCTCTAAATACAGAATAACAGATGGTGTATAAAATCATCAAAATTGTTTGTGAATTTCAGAAGGTTTCTGTGTGTTAAAGCACATGACTTCAACATGTTGGAGGAGCAGCAGCCTTACAGTACTCTCAATGCAATGCCATTGTATTGAAGTTGTTCCCCATAAGGCACTGGGAAGGAATGTTCTATCCTGTGCCACTGGCAATGCTTGAACAGTTTTAAAATGTCAGTCTCATCCTTCTTTGGCTCTCTGAAACAGAGTTTAATTCAAGAAAGAAAATACTTGCAAATAATCATAGTGGGTTACCCCATTCATTCACATTTCGTAAATAATTGTAAGACTGAACAAGTGTTGTTATTGTTAACTAAAAATAAAATTATTCAAATAAATAAAAATGTCATAAATTGAAAGATGACATGAATAAAAAATATTCTTAAAAATTANCATTTCGTAAATAATTGTAAGACTGAACAAGTGTTGTTATTAACTAAAAATAAAATTATTCAAATAAAAAAAATGTTGTCATAAATTGAAAGATGACATGAATAAAAAATATTCTTAAAAATTTACTTAAAAAAAGTTGCATAGGCAACTAACTGAAGTTTGAAG
>SCHK01391132.1:0-13780 GCA_004124795.1 Poropuntius huangchuchieni | reverse complement strand
TGTGTGTGTGTGTGTGTGTGTGTGTGTGTGTACTATGTCAGTTATATTAGGTGAACTTTGTGGCTGTACAAATACAGCCTCAGTGTTTGATACTGATCTTGCACAATCATTGCATGCCATGAGCAAACCGAAGAGTGCAATGGATGGTTTATTTGATCATGAGTCTCACACATTTGGGTAGAAAAATACTTTTATCTGTCGATTTGTTGATGGCTGATAATAATAATCTGTATTTCGCAGCAATCGCAGTTATCTCACTACCCAGAGAGGAAGATAGATGAGTTCCGTCAACATATTGAGGAACTGGAGACCGAATACAAACGCTTCCTAAAGAAACTACGCTCCCTGGACCCTACGTGCAAACACAAGCCTTGGGAACCTCGAGCATATGCCAAGAGGAGGCAGGATCCAATCAGCAATCAAAACACCAGTCAGTTCATGCTATTATAGTACCAGTCTTTGTTCAACAATGCCAACATTGTCTGTTGAAAGGAATAGTTTACAAAAAATGAACATTTGTTGAAAATGTACTCACTCCCAGGCCATCCAAAATGTAGATGAGTTTGTTTCTTCAACTTTTTGAGAAATTTAGCATTACATCACTTGCTCACCAGTGGATCCACTGTTGTGAATGGGTGCCGATACCATGGTAATAAATTTACATCTGCATCCTAACTCAAGCTACTACTACTATCAAATGTGTATTTCTAAGAGACAAAAAAGTCATATTATTATTATCAGGCAACACAAACCTGTTTCTTGATTTGAAACAATATCGCTCATTAGAACATGCAGAAACAAAGAAATAATTTTTTTCTATTAAGATATTTTGTTAAGGACAAATGACTGGAAAAGTGTAAAGAATTCAAAAACGTGAAGCATTAGTCATGTTCTGACCATAAAGAGTAGTTAAAACCACAATTAACAGTCTAGTTTCTTAAATTTTCACTTTGGAGGAAACCTCTGCCTTTAAACTTGAAAGAAATAAAGAATGTTGTAAATATCCACTAATATGAAAAAAAAAAAAAATTTGGGGCCATAGAGTCCAGCCCTATTTTTGGGGCTGTTTTTGCTTATAAATGGCAAGGCAAGGCAAATTTTATTTATATTTATTAACACAACCGTAGTTGATCCAAAGTGCTTTACAATTCAATAAATGAATTTAAAAGAGAGAAAAAAAAGAGGGGACAACAGAAAATAATAAAACAAGTATCAAAAACAATTAAAATGTAAATACATAAAACACCAATTTAACTATTCAAAGTACATACACAGCATCACTCGAATGCTAAAGAGTAAAAATAAGTCTTTAAACTAGATTTAAAAGTGTCCAATGATGGTGCTTGATCTAAATATATTTCTCTCCCGACTCAGACGAGACAACCTTTTTTATAACGGAGAAAGCAATATTATGGATAGAGGCCCTAATAATAGATTTGTTTATTACAAACATGGCCTTTTTCACTTCACAAGCTGTTAACAGATGGACACGAGTCGTGTAGATTGTTGTGATGTTTTTATCAGCTGTTTGGACTCATTCTGACGGCACCCATTCACTGCAGAGGATCCATTGGTGAGCAAGTAATGCAATGCTAAATTTCTCCAAATCTGGTCTGATAAAGAAACTAACTCATCTACATCTACAAATTTTCATTTTTGGGTGAACTATTCCTTTAAAAGTAACGTCATGACCTACATTTGTCCTGACGTCATGATGTCATTACGTATGCTGATTATATGTATGCAGAGATATTCAAGGAGCTGTGGATCATGTACATCATGTAAACATCAGAATTAATGTAGATCTTACTATAGCCAAAATATAAACCTAAATAGCAAAATGATTGGCATATTAATGTAGTCATCATTTTTTGTTTTTTGTTTTCTTAGCTAAAAAGCTGTGCCTCTACAGCTCAAGCGGCTCTTGCAGAGAGGAAGAGGATGTTAATGAGGACATCAGCCGAGAGGAAGCAGGAAACCACATATCTCGCACTAATATACAAGAAGTATGCACCCCATCAGCTCCTGCTACCACCCAAGCCTCCGACCCCCCAGACCAGGACCTCCCGCTGTGTTTCGATCAGTCCCGTCTCGCTGTGGCGGTGGCCAGTTCACGTGTGGCTCTCGCCGGGCAGCAGCAGGACACCGGGACACTGACACGAGTGCTGCTCACCGGCCTGCCCAACCTCCACAGCCTCCCGCTAGCTCAGACAGCAGCACGTCAGCCTCCCAGTGCTGAAACAGCCCAGAATAAAACTCAACATTTACTGGGACTCGGCTGCTACTCGTCGTCCTCAGATGAGGAGATATAGTTGAGTCAAATGAAACTTCAGATTAAATATCATTATGCTCATTTGCTGATGAAACATAGTTATTTTATTATGAGTAGTAGCTGTTTTCAGCTGAATACATGGTGCTGCACATTTAAAGGGACAGTTCACTCATAAATGAAATTGTCATCATTTACTCATCCTCATGTTGTTCCAAACTCATAAGACTTTGGATAATCTTCGGAAACACAAATTAATTATTTATTTTTTTAATGAAATCTGAAAGCTTTATGTCTCTCCATTGAAAGTCCAGGTAACTAAAACAGTTTAAATATCTCTTTTTATGGATGAACAGATTTAATTTGCACACATAAGAGCCGGTGAGGTTTGTTTTTAGCTTGTGACACACAAAAGTCTGTTTATCATAATAAAAGCCTATATTTACTCTGTTCATAAAATAAAGAGTCCCTTCAGAATACTTAAATTAAACCATTCAATTGATATGGATTTGTTTTATGATTCCTTAATATGGATCTTTTTAAGTTTCGGTTACCTGGTCATTCAATGTAGAGACAAAAACCTCTTAGGTTTCATTATAAATATCTTAATCTGTGTTCCGAAGATGAATTTATGAGTTTGAGGGTGGGTAATTGATGACAGAATTTTAATTTTTTATGTGAGCTATCATTTTAACATTTAACATTTGATATTCAAAATATATCTGATGCATGAAAGTGAAACTTGAAAGTAAAACATTTTCAAGTGAAACCTGAAAGCTGTAAATCACCTATGTTTGTGTGTTTATGCTGTTTGTCTCAAACTAGTTTATTCCAGCTATGAATGTGTTAAGCAGTGTTAAGAAGGGAACGGAAATGGTTGAGGTGTGGTTACAGTAGAATTCTGAATGGGATATAAGTGATTGCTTGTCAAAAACAAAATATAAAGTGTTTACTGTTATATAAGTTTATCTGAGGAGTACATCTTCAGTATCTATTAAGTTTCAATTTCAACCACAAAGGTTTTTTTTTTTTTTTTTTTTTTTTTTTTACAGGTGCCATATTTTAAGTGACATAACAAACATTCTGTTCACATTATATTCAAAGTCATATAATGGTGCTGTTTTACAGAAAACAAAACACTGATCCGAAGACCCGTTAACGTAACGGTTCAAGAACGGCCTTTTTTTTTTTTTTTTTTTTAAATCATTAAAGCACCATGAAGTCAATTCAAGAATCCTATTTGCTGAAAATGCTCTTTGATGAGCTTAAAAGTGTACATAACCATTTATGTAAGAGTATTGCTACACAAACCCCAAAGTTTCAGATTGACATGAGTTTTGATAATGTGTTCACCACAACAGCCTTGATTAAAATGACTGCGAGACTTTTAAAAGTTCAGTATGTGCAAAGATGCTGAGTCAGAGAGAGACAGAAAAATGTCTGTGTTCACCAAAAAATACATAATTTTTCCTACAGTTTAATACGAGAACTAGGGCTGTGCGCTGCGGCCCACGGTCCGACCCCAAAACCCCTCGTACATCAGCAGCAAGAATTGCTTAGCAGGCAACACTTCTGGGAAACTGAGCAAGAGCAGAGCGTTGTTACCAAGCAGCGGTTGTGATGTCTTACTCATTCAGAATGACTTTGTGTGACTTTTAGCACCATAGGCTACATTTGCTCACACGGCAAACAGGGTTTCCCATACCTGTGAGGTGAAGTAAGAAAACTGATGCAAGCTGATGCAACTACTGCACACGTCAGCTGTCAAATAACCAAATGTTTCCTCTGCGAAATTTACAAGAAAAGATTTGTCTGTCATCCATGACATTGAAATGCCTTGGAAAAGGCTTTGCTTGCAGTATACCTTTTGAATTTCCCACAGCGTTGCAATGACTGGTCATGACATGCGTGTGTTTGAATACATATTTCAGTATAACTGAAACATGGTTATTATATCAGACTCGTTGGGTTCAGTATAGATTAGTTGCTCTTAAAACTGAAAATTTGGTCACACTTTTTTTTCTACGGTCCTGTTTCACATGTATGTACTTATTAAAGTAATTACAAAAACTGGCTAATAACTACTAACCTTGAACCACCCAAACTTAACCTTAACCCATTTAGTTACCTTATATTTCCCAGTAATTCCTTAGGTTAGTACATGTAAGTGCACATATACTGTAAAATAAAGTGTAATCTAAAATAGTATAAATAAATAACTAGATGTGAATAAATCTAAACCATATAGCATTGGAAATACGCAACATTTTCAAACAATTTATGAACATTAAAATATCAATCCCAAATAAGAAAATGTATGAAATTTTACACACGCACACACACACACACACACACACACACACACACACACACACACACACACAGAGATATACATATATAGGCCATTTGCTTTGTGTGATTTGTTGTTGGATTTCTTTTAACATGTCCATTTAATTTTTGATTATTTTCATTTCAGTTTTAATTTTAGTTATTTTAGTACAAGTTAAACTGAAAATGAGGAATGCTGCCTTTTTTTAAAAACATGTTATTATTGTTGAATTAAAATTTATTTTAAGTCTTTTTTTTAGGTTAGATATTGAATTAAATATTTAATATTTAATAAAGTTTTTAGTTTAAAATGTTTCACAAAATTCAATAACCAAGTGCATTTGTTTGAAGCAAACATCAAACCTCAACATTTATGGTAATTTCTGTAATTACTGGCTTTTGCAGCATCATGTGTGCGATATGATCACTATATTCCATTTGACGATTTTTGTGGCACCTCCACTTGAATGACTGATTAAATCATAACTTGATCCACTTTTGCTTTTGCTCATGGCAGTAATGCAAATTTCCGCCTTTGGGGAGTTCACACTGCAGCAGCTGAAACTCCTCGATTGTAAACAGGCAATGACAAGGTATCCAAGGACTTAAAACAACCCAAGGAACGAGCACTTTGGGGGGAGAAGGAGCACAGAAAGGTACATTTTTTTGTTTTTTACAATACTAATGCTTTCACATTCTTCATGATGGATAGCATATGAGAGTGGGGCCAAGCTACTGACGAAAAAGGCTGATTTTTCCAGGAAGGCCTAGTGGTGATGACTTGCAAAAGGGTATGCAGCAGGTTGAGGGGTTTAAGGTAATGCCTTTCCTTGCCTCGCTTGGTTTCAACCACATTATTCACCTCACCGTTATAGCATCAACCATTCTCATGCAGACCCTGAGACTGCACTCTGCAAGATCGAAAGCGCACGAACGCACTCAAATGCGCAGACAAACCGTTTCATGTGGCAGCTCCTGTTCTTTAGTGGTATGTAAGATGGGTTTACTGAAACTCATTTTCCGCTGCATCACTGTTTACAAACACTCGAGCAACACTCCTTAATGGTTAGACAGCATATGAGATGTAACATTATTATTTAATAGTCCTAGATGCATGTTATTATTGAAAGTAAATGGTTCAGGGTTTAGCACATTTTCAGTTCAGTTTTATTAGCCTACTACAGAACCTCTAAGGAGGTGTTTACACAACACTGTTTTCAACTAAAAACGGAAAAACTTTTATGCATTGTGATCGTTCATTTATACCACAATGCCATTTTGGGAGTTCGAAAACACAAACTTAATGGGTTTCAAAAGTTATGCTAACATTTAGCGTCTCTGTGTAAACGAATTTGGGAATACAGTGACATCATGCACATGCGTATTATAATGTGTTGCGTCTATAGGTTTGTGCACAGGCACATAGTGTTTCTTTACCAAGTGACATCGCCAACTACTGGTCTGGCATGCATAATACAGCACTTTTAATTGTTTTCGTGGATTCAAGTCAAAAAAAAAAATTCGCAAGAGAGTGCAACTTTCTTGGGAGAACACAAAACTTTTGCGAGTGAACACAAAAGCATTAAAATTTAAATTGCATAGCAATGCAAATTTTATAAGTCAATGCAAAGCTTCTTAGGAGATCGCAGAATTTTTCCAAGCGAACAAGAAAAAATTTAAATATATATTTTTTTCCCTCTTATCCTATTATTTTACCATCACCATCTCAATTAAAATATGTAGACATTTTCAAACAAACACAAAATAGAACGCAAAACTTTTTGTTGGAGAATGCAAAGTTAATCGGGTGAATTTATAATATTTCCATCACCAGTTTTTGCAAATGCAAAACTTTTGCACAAGAACACAACTTTTGTAAGCGAAAACATAAATATATTGAAATGTAATTATTTAATCCATTGGAGAACATAAAAAAAATTGCGAGTGAACATAAAATTGTGAAGAAAATGCCATTAGTCACCATTCCTATTAAGTTTAACCATGTTTAATAACAATTAATAAGTCCTTAATGAATGAATTCTTAAGTGGACAAATGTTAAACATTAAATGGAAATAGTTATGCAGCAGGATTAGCAAAGTGCTGTGTAAAACAGTGTAATGTATGTTACACCATCAGACTGTGATTGAGTAGTGGGTTTAACATGTCACAAAGTAACCCATCTGACAACTTGCTCTAAAGTTTCTATTCTCGTCAAGCTTTGTACATTATGTGATGGCTGACAGGATGCTGGTGGTCTTACATGTGGCCCTTCTGAAGAACTCTTTCTAGGTCACATTCAATCCTTCGCCTCATATGCAGATGGCATGCCACACTGACCTATGGAAGAGCCTGAAACTTACACTAAAGCAAGTTTTGATTTGTTTTAGTGCATTAATGGATGTGTGATTGAATGCATGAAAAAATGCACTAAAGCTTTTAATCAAATGCTCAAACCAAACTTTTTCCAAGGAAAGGCATAGTTCACTTCAAAATTACAACTATTCATTATTTCCTTTCTTCTTTTTGGTACAATATTACAATATCATGTGTTAAATATTAAAAAAAGCACCATAAATGCAGTCCACATTACTCCAATTTGTGATTCAATAATTCAGTCCAGTTTATTGTATTTAACTGATCCTATTATTAATGCTTTTTTTATTAATCAGTTTGTAAAAAAAAAGACAAAAAAAAAAAAACTTTTTTATTGTTTTATTTATTTTATTGAAAAAAAAAAAAACTTTGAAATTGAAACAGTATGAGGGAGGGTGAATGTAAATGACAAAATGTCATTTATTTAGAAGTAAATAAAAAATCTTAAATTGTTAATCTTTTATTTGTATGCTACACTAATAACTATGAGAGCAGTTATTGCCTGCAAGTGCACAGAAAACTCAAGATGAACAGTTTCCTGTCCATGATGTCACTATCATACCCTTTTCAGATAAGACTTCATGCACATTGGTTTGCCACAAATGCATGCGAATGCTAATACAAAAAAATTCATCATAAATTCCTCATAATCCTTCCTGTGCATCAGTGTGCATGAGAGAAAGGGAGAAAGGATCAGAGACAGAGAATGAGTGAGATAGACAGACTTCTTGTGTGTGTGTGTGTGCGTGTGCGCAAGTGTGGGTGGGAAGTCTTAACCACGCTGCAGGACCTTTTTAAAACTGATGTTCAGCAACAACCTTCTCAATACATACTCTCTCACCACTCACACCTTCACACAAACCTCTGAGCTCTGCAGACATGAGCAGTAACTTTAGCCACCCGTCCCAGCCAGTGTTCATGGTGGATTCTGGCGGTCACCCTAAACAACATCGGTACTACGATCAACAGATGCCCAGACACACAGAGCCAAAACTGGTGCCCTGCTGGACGTTCCCCCCTGCCCAAGCCGAGATGAAGAAAAGGGGCTGGGGGAGAATGAATGCTGGGATGGCTTGGGTACTGACACTGATACTCCTGCTGGTTTTTGCAGCCCTGGGACTGGGAGCCTATCAGATCCTGAGGTTACAGACTGAAGTGCAACAGCTGTCACAGGTAAGAGTTACTTAACAGTGAATTAAATTGTGATTTTAATATATATATAGAGAGAGAGAATAAAAATCAAAGGGATTTTTTTATTCAGTGACAAAATATCAGCTAAGGTGTATTTTTTTATTCATCTGTATATAATACATCTGATAAAGTGACATTTAATTTAAAGAAAGACAGCAAAAATGAAACATTTCATAAAAAGAACAAACAAAAACAATATTGTATTAAGTATTTTGACACTTTTTTGTTAACAAATGGATCATGTTCATAGTTAATGTGATGAACTACACCCGTGCGTTTAGGAAATAAATTCTGAGAATCATGCTCTTTTAAAATCCATTTTAGGTGGTTATATGCTTTACAGTATACTGAGTCACATATATATTTACACATCACAAGAGATTTGAAGCCTTGATAGTTACTCATACACCACCTGGAAAGCAGCCAAGAGCTTTATTATTTATGTAATCTGAATCTCTTTGATGTTCATAAGAGTATAATTTTTCAGTTTCTATTCCATCGTGTTCACGCGACTGAGTAAGACACGATTACAAGAGAAAAAAAAAAAAATGTGGTCACTGGTCACAAGGCTGCAGGAAATCCTCTACTTCAACTGTAGAGATGTCTAACACCAGTCTCTCTTTCTCATAACTAATAGTGAATTTGATTTAGATATATCTATGTTTGCAAAAACACCTGTTTGTATCAACTTGAGAATATTTTTGAATGCACAATATGTGTGAACAATTTGTGACCCTCTTTTCTTCTCTCCAATGGCAGAAAATGCCCACAGAAATGCAGAGCATCGCTCCACAGAAACAAGTTGGTGAGTTGTGTTACCAAGTTATCAATTATCAGCTTCATCCTGTGCTAAATCTTCTCTGGTTAACATCATGACCTGATTGCTTACTTTATCATTCGACAGGCCTCGATCCTGCTGAGCTGAACAGGAACAAACAAAAATCTGCTGCACACTTGATAGGTAAGATTTGGTCATTCTAAACAAGCTGCTTACATTTTCTTCTACAAAACAGTATCTTATCAGGATATTTTATTCAGGTCGTGCAGAACAGAGCACATCATCTGGAGTTCTGAAGTGGGAAGCAAAACATGGCGATGCCTTCACAGAAGGCGTCAAGTACATCAACGGTGGCCTTCAGGTCAACGAGACCGGTCTGTACTTCGTTTACTCCCGCGTGGAGTTTCTTTCACCCAGGTGCAACCCCGAAGACTTTTACATTCACAAAATGCGTCTGCAGAGAAACAGCAACAACCGGACAATCATGGAAGATCACCGAGAGGGCTTCTGTTCTGGAGGGAGCAAAAAGCCGTGGATGACCGGGAGTCACATAGGCTCGCTTCAGCGCCTCAAGGAATCTGATTGGCTGTTTGTTAATGTCTCTCACCCCCATCTGCTCAGCAAAAATTTTCAAGGCAACTATTTTGGCCTCTTCAAGATTCATTGATCTTGCTTAGGGCATGATTGTGAGGTCAGATGAAGAGGTCAGCAGTCTCTGGACTACCCTGAGATCCTCAGAGCTTCATTGCAATGCAATCTGTCTGCTTGGCATTGTCAAATCAAATTTGATTTTGAATGTATCAGTTGCTTATGGCTGTTAAGTTATTTTGGAAAGTGCAGAAGAGTTTCAGATTGAATGAACACTAATATGCTTCTGTATCAGGAGAAAGTAGATTAAATCCAAATATTTATTTTCTTTAAAGTCTGTATATTAATATGATTAATGGTCATATTGACTGAGTAATATACCAACAATGGTTAATCAATGTGGTCAATAAAAGTTTTAATTGCAAAAACTGTTGTTGAGTTCAACTTTCAATCGAGGGAGGATGTCTCACCCTCTTGAGTGTCTCGAGGTGTTTCCATGGCGACTAATATTTGCATGTGATAGTGGGTTGGTTGTCACTGGAAAGTATGCTGATTTTTGGTTTAACGTTTCCAAAGCTATTTTTTCTTGAAAATCTCAATCTAATTGTCATATTCTAAATTAGGGACAGAGAAGAGCTCAGAGATGACTGTGACTCAAAAGAGTTTCTAGTCAGCTGTTTTTAAATAACCTCTATGGACCACAAAGGCAACTTTTTGCAAACTTGCGTCATTTCTGCAAAGACCCTCAGGTTGGCTTCACAGCAGTGTTTGCTGAACCACACATGGAAGATATAAGGGTTTTGTGCAAGCAGTACACTTTGTACTTGTATTCTCACGCTTCCTTCCTGTGTTTAGTTATAGCGTTAACTGGGGTCAAAAATCTTTGATGAGAAATGAAAATGAAATATGCTTCTATCATTCATTCAGTTACTCACGAGATAAAGTGTTAAAGTTCTCAGTGTTGGTCTTAGTTGCCGATATATTATTTCTAGCCACACAATTTGAGTAGATAGATCTTGTCTCAGAGTTTGTGCTTGAGTATTGCGTTGGGTTGGAGCACCAATGAAACTGCATGTTATGCAGTACTGTGTGTGTTTTTGTCTTGTGAATCCATTACACCTCAATATTCCACTTACTATGAGGGTGAGTGGAAACAAGGCCTACTCTTTCAGCACCTCCAACTCTTTTGGACACAGGCAAGCATGCACATACACGCACACACACAACGCATATACCCCACAGGAAGTGACCACTGGAGAATCATCACCCACAATTCATCCACTTTCTCAAACTCTGCTTCAAACTAATAAAAACCAAGGGCCATTAATAGCACACAAATGGATATTTCACAACTTAGAATTACATTCATTGAGATCAACTCCTACCGTGAGACAGATGTTGATTTCAGTTTCTCACATCAGGTAAGTTCCAACCTACAAAAAAAGTTTTTAGCTGAATCTAGAGCTAAACAATGCGTAGATCCTGGATCTATAGCCTACTGACACACAGATTGGACAAAAATTGAATTGTCCACACTCATTGTATCCATTTTTATATATAATCATATGAAAATATAATCAAAATTCTTTTGAATTCTCAAGATTCTTATGATGTCCAAGGCTACATTTGTTTTGGTCAAAAATATAGTAATTTTGTGAATTATTATTGCAATTTAAAAAGACTGTTTTTCTATTTTAACGTTAGTAGTAGGAATATTTTATATCAATAACATCCTTGAGTCTACAAGAGCAACTGAAGGTGGTATAAATTAGCTTAAGTTTCATAATGAATCACTACAGCTCACCACCCAGCATCATCAGTAATAATTTTGCCAGAAATGACAAAAAAAAGGTCTGTAGACTACACCTATGGCCTTGTGGGCTTGAGTTTCTCAGTTTAAGTTGGAACAACCCTTCCACTTTCCACGGTGCCCAACAAAGGTGCAAAAGAGGTGTCAGAGGTGTCTGTGAAGCCATTGATTCACCACATTATGCTTCAGACATGCGCTTTTTCTAGGACGTTTTGTTTCAAAAGATGGTATCAATTCTGACCCCAAAGAAAGTGCTGATTTGGCCCAGTAATATAGCCACAGAGGCCAGGCATTTTACATGCCTCTGCTCGTGCTGTTGCCATTTTATCAAAGGTTTTGCAGAAAAAGGAGCCATTTTATATAGACAAAAATGATGAAGAGTTAATCAGTGTTTTTTTACTCATAATGTTATGCCTGATCGGTGTAATGAAATGTTCTTGAGTTCTAATTCTTTTTTTTTTTTTTTTTTTTGATATACTGCTCTCTCATTATTATTCAAGACCTATTCAACGCTGCTTTTATCTTATATCAGCAATGACTTATTTGTATGGTGTGGTACAAAATTGTGTTAAAAACGCAAGCAAGCCTTTGGAAACTTTGTTACTATGTACATATCTTAATTAGCTTTAGCTGCTACACATTCATACATTTAACTTTAGCATGTGCACAGGCTGAGTAGCAAATATGACCTCTACAAAAGCTATAGAGAAGAAATTGTTTTCACATTGCCACTACTTTCTTCAAATATCCCCAAATATTTTTTAATGAGATTTAAATCTAAAATCTGAACATGCCACTCAAGAACATCTACAACCAATCCCTAACTCAGGCTTCAGGAGATTTGGATGTATACTTTGAGATGGTTGTCCTGCTGGAAAGTCCATTGATCATTAAGCTTCAGTCTATGCAATGAGGGCATCACAAACTTTGCCAAAATGTCCTGACACTTCAAATAATCTACAGGGTTCTTCGTACAGTCAAGATTTTAATTTGGTGCAAAAGCAAAACACCCCCTGGTCCACCTCCATGTTTGACCATGGGATCATGGTTTTTCTGCTCATAAGCTTTGACTTTTTTCAGGCATACTGCTGAACCATGGGTCCATAAAGTTCCAGTTTGTTCTCATTAGTCCATAAAACATTATTCCAGAACTCCACAGGTCTATACAAAATCATTTTAGCATATTCAAGATGGCCTTTCATGTTCTTTTTGGTCAGCCATGTCTCTAGGAACCTTTAGAGAAAATTGTCTTTCAGCCATGGACTTCAGAATGTTATAAAACCAAATAAAAATAAAACCAATATAAACCAGTGATCTGGAAGTTTTTCAAAGCATGAAATGAGCCAAGATTGCAGTACAGACCGCATTTATTGAAGAATAAAAAATTTGTTTATGTTTGTTGTGCATTAATAAACTTTCTAGGTTTTACTGATGTCTTTGTTTATAAATTTTTTGTTTGTGGTGGCAAAATGTCTTGAAGGTCAAGGGTTGAATTATATATACAGTGCCGTCCACTAATATTGGCACCCTTGGTAAATATGAGCAAAGCTGTGAAAATAAATCTGCATTTTTCATCTTTTTCATCTTTCACCCAAAATCAAAATCACAAAATTGTCTAATCTATCATGGAAGTAAAACAGTTAAAAGTGGGGAGAAAATCTCATGATGAAATGTTTTTCTCCAATGAAAGTTGGCCACAATTATTGACACCCTTATAAATTCTTACGAGTAAAATATCTCTGAAGTATATTCCCATTCATATTTACTTTTTTTTAGCACACCAAGGTGACTAGGAGCATGAAATTGTCCAGCCATGACTTCCTGTTATACAGGATTATAAATATGAGTAACACAATGGCCAAATTCCCTTAAGGAGTAAAACAAAAAAATATAGTTCTGCAGTGCAGCACAAGACTGTTGAGCTTCGTAAAATAGAAAATGGCTGTAAGAAAAGAGCTCAAGCATTGAAAATCTCCAGTTCCACCATCAGGGAAATAATTAAGATGTTCCAATCAACTAAAGATGTTACAAATCTGCCTGAAAGATGACGTGTGTCTACATCGTCCTAATGCACCGTGAGGAGGAGAGTTTGAGTGGCCAAAGACTCTCAAAGGATCACAGCTGGAGAATTGTAGAGATTAGTTGAGTCTTGGGGTCAGAAACCTAAAAAAATAAATATATAAATCAAACAGCCCCTACATCACCACATGTTGATCAGTATGGTTTCAAGAGAAATTCTCCTTGCTCATCCAAAAACAAACTGCAGCATATTCAGTTGTCAGACACGACTGGAACTTCAAATGGCACTGGCTTCTATGATCAGATGAAACTAAAAAAAGAGCTTTTTGGAAGCAAACCAACCAGACGGGTCTAGTACAAACAAAAAATACACATCTAGTCTTGGAGCTGTGAACCTGAAGGATCTGGAGAGATTCTGTATGA
>SCHK01391118.1:0-22130 GCA_004124795.1 Poropuntius huangchuchieni | reverse complement strand
TATATGAATGTATTTGCATTGCTCTGACAGTCCTCTGTAGACCCCACCTTCTCGCACACCACAATTGGTTGATTATGTACAATGCCTGCCTGCTATTGGTCAAACTGCTTTTTTTCATTGCCTTCAGCAAGTATTAAAACAATTTGAAAACAAAGCCAAAACATGGACAATTTAAGCAATTTAGAAATCCCAGCTAGGACATATCCGGGAAAAGTAGGACGTATGGTCACCCTACTAGAACATTCATGACTTGCTAACTGTCTATACTCAGTAGAGAACATTGTGATACACACTGAACTTGCATTTTGTGCTCATTATTCTCTGTACCGTGACTTCAAATAATAGGTTAGGGTGTTTTTTTTCTGCCATTTCTGAGATATGTAGATGGTCATCTGCTTTATGCGAAGCATTTTGAAAGCATGCAGACGTGTTTGTTTTCTGCACAATACATCAATTAAGTGAATGAAAACAAGATCCAGCTGAGTGCACTGCTGAAGAGAGACTCAACAAGGCCTGCCAATGACATCCACTGGGAATGGACTATTAGACTCGCAATGCGTGAATGCATTTATGTGCCACAATGTTATCTTTAAGAAAAGGCTCCAAAAAGCTAATATGACTATGACACCAAAGCAAAACACATGAAAGAGTGGATTTTTCATAATTCCTAGCACATTTAGTCTCTCCATGGATGTCCTTGACAAATTTTGCATACAATTCTACATTCTGTGAAGACTTCGCATTGTGGCGAATGAGTAATTTAGCATTTATAAGACATATGATTTTCAATATAACCACATGAATTCAATGAACACATACCAAAATCAGGTTTTTAAGAATCTAATGATTCATCTTCTTCAGCTAAACCCCTAATCATATTTAAAAAATTGCATTGTGGTGAAAAACAATCTGTCCTTTTTTTATGTGAACAAATAACACATCTCATAATCAGAAACTGAATGTTATTGATTAAAAGTACGTGTCACATTTCCGGAACATGCATACAGGGTTTGCAATAGTCATCTATGATAAAATGAAGACTTCACAGGACTTGTACCTAAGTAAAACTTTATATAGCGAGCTGTCACAGAATAATATAAAAAGATAGATTTATTTAATTTTAAATTAAAGGAATCAAATGCACAAAAAAGTAATAACTTATAAAAACCAATTTCTATTCTAATTTAATTCAGAAATGCTTATGAATATGAACTTGTTGACACCACAGTTAGCTAATGCGGTAAGGAGTGACTTGTGTTTGCCTGGCCTGAATATCAAGGAATGTATGAATGGATGTATGGCCTCCTGAAGAATTCCAATGGAGTAAATGATCTCAAGAGTCATAGGAGCTACATGACTTGCAGTCAGTGAAAAGTTTTGGTGGCACTCATTGAGAAATATGCTTTTCTAATGAACTATAGCATTCTCCATTTGTTGCAGACAAAACCACTGCATCCTTGGTTGCAACTGTATATATACA
This sequence comes from Poropuntius huangchuchieni, assembly GCA_004124795.1. Classification (NCBI taxonomy): domain Eukaryota; kingdom Metazoa; phylum Chordata; class Actinopteri; order Cypriniformes; family Cyprinidae; genus Poropuntius; species Poropuntius huangchuchieni. The sequence continues at coordinate 20,650 of SCHK01391118.1, read as the reverse complement.
AAAGCGAAACTCAAACATGCTGTCTTTCATAAAATACAGATGGTAAGCATAAGAACATAGTGTGCTGAGCTTATTCACTGAGACGAATGCCTATTTTGGATTAAATCTTCAGGAAGACCCCTCATGGACAGACACAATGCTCCAGCTGTGCTCTCGCTCTCGAAGGGTGGGACCACTTTTTTCATCAAAATGTCTTTAATAAAGCTGATGAAAGCTTGGCTGCCCCAAGAATCAACATGTTGAAGGATGCATGCCTTTGGGGAAAAAATGCTATATCCTTGGTGAAGACCTGAATATATTCACCACAACTGTTGTTTTGTCTGTTGTTGTGTAGACGACGCTCACCGTCCAAAAAACAACAGTTTGAGCTAAACCTGTCGTGACAGCACATGTGCTTTAAAAATGTTTTCTCACGCATTATTCATTACACCCCGTCCCACAGCTCATCGTTTCCTCACAGACACAGCAGGAAGGATAAAAGAAAAAGATAGTTTGACAGGGGAAAACCGCAAGTGAGACAACACTACTCAGCATGGGGGTGTTATTCTTCAGAATCTTTTATCTTATTCAAGCTGGGCAGATGTTCAAAAAGTGAGTTTTATGGGCAACTGACATGTACATGTTTAATGCTTAAAATATGAATTGTAATGATTTGAAAAGAAATCATAATTCACCGTGAATTTATTCTAAATGTAGCTAATAAAATTTACAACCATATTAAATCATATGTATGCAAAAATCATATACTCCACGTATATCGGGTATAGAATAACCAAGAGTCTCTACAAAAATAAGGAAAAAATGAATAAGGAAAAATTACATGGAAAAAAAAGAAGCCTGCATATGCACAGCTGGCAACTGAGAGTCTTTACGCATTATCACATGCAACCATAAAACTGTTTATTGTGTTTTTATCCAGTTTTTAGAATAGCGCATGAGAGAAGGTGAGGTTGTGTGTAAACTCCTTATAAGAACATTGTTTAGGTGTTTTATACAAATAACTGCTCACTTAATTTAGAATCAATTAGATGAAACAACATTACAAAAAAAAAAAAAAAAAAAAAAAATTACGTAATGAGAGGTGTCTGCCAAAAATACGTGCAAATGTGGGAATTTATAGCAGGTTTGTGAAAAGCATCAAAAGAGGACAACGGCACTCAAAAGTAGAGGAATGCAAATATGAAGTTATGCAAATATAAAGTGAAAACACTGGTGGCGGCCAATTGCTGTGAGCTTTAGGTTGTGATGTCTGTCATGAGCGTTTTAAAATCTGCTGATTTTGGTGGAGATTCTGCTGGATTTATTTCATAAATCACATTGTTTACATATCATGACATTTCATTTATATTTCAGTGGAAATTACTGTGACAAGTGATTAAAAAATGAGTTATTTTTATATTATATTATATTATATATAGGACAATGTACAACAGCAACAGTTTTTCAATATTTTTATACATCAAATGTCCAATATCCATTAAAAGTTTTATAACAAATTCAGTTTATTATCTCAGTTCAGTGTTCTTATCTAATGACCTTGCTGTGGTCTCCAGGATGTCTCTGTTATGTCAGGTATCTCACAATATTAGATCTTCAAGTCACAGTAACCCTTAGCAACAGCATAAATACTCCCACGGTTTGCCAAATGACTTAAGTCAACAAGTCTGATAAATAAAACAACTTTTTTTCCATTACATATAGTACGCAGCCAGAAACAATGGAAGTATCGACAGCACAACGATATCACAAAACAAAGGTCACGCTAATCAAAAGCTGCAGAATCTAAAAATGTTGATATTATGGTGGAGAGTAATGCCATATATATAGCATATAACACAAAAAATACCTTTCAGGGGAGCTAGATCTTTCAGTATTCCCTTTCAAAGCTAAAGACACAACCGTCTACACATTATCAATGACTTGGCTTTAGAAGTTATAGGCTACTGGAAAAAGTTTGCCATGCTTGCACTACAAGGGGCCATAAAGTATCATGTTTCCAACATTAAGAAAAATGTCTCATTCATGTCACTAAAATATCTCATTTTACATTACTGCCTTTCCATTTCTTGAAAAATATAGTGTTGTTCCATTTCTTTACAGCCAACCACTATGCTGTAAAGACTTTTTTTTATCAGTAATGTGAACCTAAAAGGATTCCAAATGTCACTTTTCAGCACTGAGAAATACAACAACAATGTAAGCACATTTCTTCAAAGATATAATTACCAGAGGGCATGAATATATGTGCTTAGTCATCAAGCGCACAAACGTATTTAACAAATTAGCAGCTCTAACTTAGCAACATGTCTTGAAAAACAGAAGAATACAGCACAAGTGTGTACCTGAGTAAATTACATCCATGAGTACGATTACCTAGAACAAGGTTGACACCCCTTTACGCCTAGTCTGTGCAAGACATAAGAAAGATTTCTGGCTAATTGCGTGTTTGTCGATGCGCAATGGCTGAGCTTTAGGATGTCAAGCACGTCTGGGCCAGTTCTTCCAGAAAACATTTAGCAGGACAGCACAGTTCTGAGTAAGTATGAACCCGGGGGGAAATTACCGAAGTGACGCTAAAGTACCATCCCATTGAGACAACTGGCTTCCAAACTACCACTTTTGAAACGTCCCATCGGCTGAGTGAAACAGGACAAATAAAAGTGATGTTCCGTCTGCTTGGAATGAATCAGTGTGTGTAAATGTCTCCTGGGATATTTTCCTATATGCAACAATGTCAGGAATGTGGGCATGGCAGGTGAACTTCCAATATCCCCAAATATGGGTGGTGCGGTCGTGTTTATTATAGTTGGTACTTTGGGATTGGAGTGCTTGTATATGTGTAGGTGGAATGTTCATTGGTATATCGAGAGGAAATGGCTTAACATTCTTGTTGATTCATGTCAAGAAGTCATCATCACAAATGTAAATAGTTTTAACAAAAGCACGGTAGAAATAATAGACACTGGTGTGAACTACTATTTTAGTAAACCATAGTACCATGTTTGTTTTAGTTTTGTTCTGATCTACAAATTATAAAAGGAGAATTAGAATGACTAAATTATTGGTTTTATTTGAACAATTAAAGAACTTTGAGGTGATTCACTGACTGATTGATGTGGGTTAAAGGGTTCTGTCTGGTTTGATGGGGTCAGGTGATCCCATCACTGATGCCGTGTGTCTGCTTTAGTAGTGATAAGATCATTGACAACAGTAGCATAAAGGTGAAAGCTCTCAGGAATAATGACGGCATGTGGACTCTTGCCGCCTGGGTCAACAAGGCCGTGCTTCTGCAGAAAATATACAGATGTTTCCACTTCTGCGATAAGCAACTAACAGATGAGAATTAATCAGTTTGCCAGAGTGCAATGATGTCAAGTCCATTTTTAAGTTACACGAGGAAAAAGAACGCTCTGAGCAAGACTGAATTTTAACTACATCCTGAGAACAGGCCACAACACCACTGAGGTTAATAAATGTCTGGTTATGATATTACCAAGATGATGCAATTCAATTTTCTTAAAAAATCATTTTTCTCAACAAAAAAGTGTAGTAATATAGAAGTTACAAGGCTGCATGTATTTAATCAAAAGGCCAGTAAAATAAGGAATGTTGCGATTTATTACTATAATTTATTATTAACTTATTATTTATCAGACATCACTCCAGTCTTCAGCGTCACATGATCCTCCATCAGAAATCATTCTAAAATGCTGATTTGGTGTTCAAATATTATAAATTATTATTAGCACTCAATTATTGATATGGTTCTTATTATTATCAATATTGAAACATTTATTTTTTGCTTTAAGTTCAAAAGAACAGCATTTATTTGAAATAGAATTTTCAGATCAGTTTAATTTCATTTTAAGGTTAATTATTTGCAGAAAGACAGCATTAATATTGTATTGTGGCATCAGTACCACTTTTGAACATTTTGCTAATTTTTAAACCCTATTTAAACCAAAAATCTACAAACAAACTTTCAATTTATTCTTTAAAATAATGATATTAATCAGAGTTTATGTTTGTAAAGTGACTGCTTCCATTTTCCTAGAATCATGAATTTTATACTTAACAATATTTGCCTGTTAATGTCACACAATGTTCCCTACATCGAAGAACCTGATATCCAGACTGGCCAAATATGGTGTGAATCTTCAGGAGTGGAATGAAGTGGCTTGCTCTAAGGCAACCACCACAAAATAATTCAGAACACCGTGTGTTTCTTTTTTACCGCTAACTAGACTCAGGAATGCAAATTACATTGTGCATGGAAACACATTAAAAGGAAGCTGGCACACCGTAACCTTCTGCTAGAAAGATGATGGAACGGACTCGGAAAACATTCTCTGACATTGAAAGACATTTAGCAAGTCGCATAATACGGGGACCTGTAGAAACAAATCTGCTTTCATATGTGAGATCTGCTGGCCAATGGCTGTACTCTGATATTACAGGTAAAGAGTGGATTACTGAAACAGCTGCACAGGTGGTCACGGTCCGTTCTAATCCTACATCTGAAACGCTCCAGCTGTTTTGTGCTAATTCAAGGCCAATTTAAGTATGAATTACTACATTCAGGCTCAAAACAGTCATACATAAGTGTCCATGACAAAATGTACAGACCAAATCTGCTTCTTTGGTTACTTAATGATTCTGTGTGGCCTGTGACCTCAGGTTAGAGATAAATTCAGATGAACATGCCATTCTGCTGATTTGACACTCTTCAATAAAACCTTTCTTGCACATAACTTGCTGAGAGACATAAACAAGATGCTTAAGTGTCTCTGAATAAACACTCCAGCACTTGGTTGGTCTCAGAAAGAAAGGTTGTTTTGGTTGAGCATGGAAAGGTATTCTTGTCCATTAGATTTCTTCGATACTAGTAAAGACATACTCTTTAGAGAGATTATTGAAGCAATATTAATTGAGATTACCTTGTATGCTTTATTTGTATACACATAAAACTCAGTTTATTCTGTCTGAAATAAACCTCTTAAAACCTTCTGTACACTCCTTCCGCCCAATTCACAGAAATTATCCAAGTTTTTGTGCATGTAAGAGTCCGAACAAGCTTAAATAACCCCCATAGCACTTTTTGCAAAGAGCCAAAAAAAAAAAAGTTGAGTAAAATGGTGGGTGTGAAAGGTTGTTTTTAAATCTGGAGAACCTGATGAGTAATAACAGGACTGAAATGCCCTGCCCCTCCTACATTTTTAGGGAAGCGAGTAGATATTTGCTAAGTCAGATGGATCATATCTTACTCACTTATCTCCTGGATTGTGCATGCCATGACAGCTCAGACATCAGCTACACATCTGATGCTTATTGCTTACAAGAAAGCTTTAGAAAGAATCCAGGAAATATGCATAAACTTTGAAAATGTGAAAGATTCTCTTTATTTATGATGTTTTGCACCAAATGTAAGCAGCTGTCCCATAACTGGAATATTTTCTCCTTCACCTTTGCAACCGGTCAACTCAAGTTCCACAGAAGCTCTTAACTTCAAGAAGCTTGTGTGCGTCATTGAGCGAAAGCATGGTTACCATGACAGAGGTTTGGAAGCCGCTTAGCTGAGTAATGTCACAGACGCTCAGACTGACAGTATCTCTTGAGACCAGGTGCCATATTTCTGAGCACAATAGGCCTGCATGGCCACGGGGCAGAGAGAGCAAACACAAAGCAGTGATGGCTGGCGTATAACCTCTTGTATCATCAGTTACATCTGTCCAGAGAGGTCTCTGAGGTGAGCTTTATCACTTTGACCCTCCAAACAATACAGCTACCACCCCTGTCTGACGTCTCACAGGACCTGTCAGATTAAACTTCAGCTGAATCCCACAGCTGCTCACAAATGAGACACCCATCACTGTGAAAAGCAAAAATGCACATTCACTTGAAGAAGTGTCTTCATTCCCGTTATGTTTCACTGGAAAATCAACAACCACCAAGGTTGGCCTCAGATTTAAGCAACAGAAGTCTGCATACTTCTTCTCGCAAATCCTTGAATCATACAAATAGACTGTTTTGAGTAGGAATAGGAAATGGTTGGCTGATCCTCTTTAAATCATCCTAACTAGGCTGGTCAAAGATGCAAACCTTAAAGGGACAGTTCACCCAAAAATGAAAACTCTGTCATCATTTACTCACCCTCCACTTGCTCCAAACCTGTGCTTTTCTTTCTTCTGTTGAACATAAAAAAGAAGATATTTTAAAGAATGTTGACAGCAGCCATTGACTTATGGAAAAAATACTATGGCCACCAATCGTTACCAACATTCTTTAGAATAACTTTTTTCATGCTCATGCTCATCTTTCATGCTTTAGAAAACATACAAACAAACAAAAACAGCTCCATATGGCTCACCTTAAAATGTTTATTCAAAAGGTTTTAACCTTTAGTATGGATAGATTTTCATACACTTTTTACATAAAGATTTTTATACTGATAGATACACAAAGAATTTTATGCTGGTTCCAAGCATTTAAAATGTTTCAAATTAATTCATTAAATATTAATTTGTACAATTTATATCCTCCAAACTTTCATATTCTTGAAACATTTTTGAATTAACAAGCAAATGACAAAATTCTTATGATAAAACTGCAAAATTCATTCAGACAAGAGTCAACAGATGTGGATTTGAACTGAAACAAATGACCTATATTTTCATAAATGTCATGCTGGGGCACGTTTTTTAAATTTTAGAAATTCTAGTAACATTTTCAATATTAGTTTGCCAAACAGTAGTTTAATAGTCTACATTTAATAGCCTGTTTTTAATCGTTTCAATGTTTTAGCTTAATGGTAACCTATCATATATAATAAGATAAAATTTCCCGCTATTAATGAATATAAGCTGCTATTTTATGAATATAAGCTGCTTTAAAGTATAGGCAACTGTTACAGAAATCACCATTACAAATCATTTAGGAGACCCAGGTGTTCAAATAACCACAGAACGGCCTCTAGCGGAGAGAAGTGTTACTGCAGCACTTCCACGAGCATCCCATAAGATGCTGTGCATGATGGCACCGAGCACTCAAATAAAGCTTACTTACTCGCTACATGAAGCACATGCTCTAAAATAAAGTAGCCACATGAACGTGAATACGGTTTAGTCATTCATTATGGACGGATTCAAATAAAATATGTACACAAGGAACGGTAAGGTAGAGACGTCGGTGACAAGAAGTAACTGGAATTATTGAATGACAAAACAAGCAGCAGTACGTGGATACAAAAATAATCAGGACCGCGGTAAATAAAAAGGCACTAAACGGAAGCAGCGGTCAGGAAAATCAAAAGTATATTTATGGAATGTGTTCGTTGGAATGTGGTGCGTTTTTCCCCTCGTGTGTAACTCATACAAACGCTCTGTGAGGTAACGCAAGCTCGTCCCTTTTTCCTTCCAGCATCTGATTGGAGGAGACGCGCGCTCAGGAATGTCATGAAACTATTTAAATAGCACTTTGTTCTCTTTGGTAATAGTTAGATTGGCCACTGTAACTACAGCAAAGAAACACCGAATGCTGTAGACCGCGGTTAAACAGAAAAATCATTTCTTTATTTTGAAACGACCTTTGATTGACGCATCTTAGGAATTATATTACTTTACCCTGGATTTGCTGCTGTTCTAAACGCTTGGAAGGTGCGTTTTTCTTATATTTTAATAATTGATTGTTCAGACCTCTTAAGGTTAAGTTTTGCTGAATTTTCAATAGTTTATATATGTGTTTGTGATTTCCGATAGGTACGAGAATAAGTGCTAAAATGAAGTCAACTGCAATCTTTTTGCTACTGATGCTTTGGAGCTGCGAGAGCGCGAGAGTCGCAGGTGAGCGATGATACAAAGGAACGAACTGATCTGTAACTGATGGCGTTTAGCGTTTTTGAGTGAATGCAGTTGTGGTTTAAAGTATAACTAACTGTTAGATATTATAGGAATAACTGACAGTCAGTTGGTAACTATCACAAAATAAACTCCAACTGGGTGAAGAGGTTTTTGAATGAGTTTATTTTGTGATAATGACTGCCTCTCTATGCGTTATTCCACTTATTACACAGCTACTTTTACATACATTGTATCGATTTTTCTTTTATGCCAAAATCATTAGGATATTAAAAAAAACACCATGTTCCATTAAGATATTTTTAAATTTCCTATCTTAAATAGCCTATATAAAAACGTAAATGAGTAATAGGCTGCATTGCTAAGAACTTCATTTGAACAACTTTAAAGGCGATTTTCTCAATATTTAGTTTTTTTTGTTTTGTTTTTTGCATCCTCAAATTCCAGATATTTAAATGGTTGTATCTCGGCCAAATATTGTCCTATCCTAACAAAACTTGTTTATTCAGCTTTCAGATGATGTATAGCTAAATGTCAGTTTTAAAAAATGACTGTTTTTGTGGTACAGGGTCACATTTATGGAAAAAAAAGAATCGTTTAAGTTTAATTTCATCAACGGATTATAGAGACAAGCACAACTATAATATGAGTGGTCAAACAAATTGACCGCCGAACTGACCAATCAGAATCAAGTACTCTAGTGAGAGCCATGGAATAGTTAAAAACTGCCCGTTAATATCAAGTACATTATAACGAGATTTCTTTAACTTCTGAATTCCTGGTAGAAAGTCGAGACGACAACAGCGTTTACGATCTGTTTGAGCTCGTCCAAGTGCCGAGGAAAAACCACGGGGTGACTCTGGTGAAAGGCGACGATCCGTACAGCCCCGCCTACAAGATCCTGAACCCCGACCTGATTCCCCCGGTTCCCGAGAGCGCCTTCAGGGACCTGATCGATTCCATCCACGCGGAGAGAGGATTTCTGCTTCTGCTCAACTTCAAGCAGTTCAAACACACGCGAGGAAGCCTTCTGACCGTGGAGAAGAAAGATGGCTCAGGACCCGTCTTCGAAATCATTTCCAACGGGAAAGCCAATACTCTGGACATTGTTTTTTCCACTGAAAACAAGCAACAGGTCGTGTCCATCGAGGAAGCGGATTTGGCTGTGGGACACTGGAAAAACATCACGCTTTTCGTGCAGGAGGACAGGGTTCAGTTTTATGTGGGATGCGAGGAGGTGAATACAGCGGAGCTCGATGCTTCTATCCAGACTATCCTCACTCAGGAGACCCCGGGTGTGGCGAACCTGAGGATCGGCAAGGGCGCAGTGAAGGACAGGTTCATGGTGAGTGGACGGTTCGCTGTCTGTAAATCCTGTTGCATGCCAAATACAAGTATAAAAGCATTAATCACTTGTGGATTTTTTTAGGGGGTGTTGCAAAACGTGCGCTTTGTGTTTGGTACCACACTGGAGGCAATTCTGAGGAATAAAGGATGCCAAAACTGTAAGTGTAATGCAGAACACATGCATATGAATCCATTAGAAAACTTGCATCTTGATTACGCCACACTGACTTTGCTTTGGTGGATACATTTATTTAAAATATATATTTTTTTAAAAACGTATTTTATTTTGTATTGTATTTTAAATAACATAAAATAAAAAAGAGCATCACTTCCGTGCCAGTTAATGAACAATAGCATAACAGTATAAGATAAAGACTCCAAGCTGAATTCACTGTCATGAGCCTTTTTTTAATAATCTTTACATTCAACTTTTCCATTAGCTCAATCATTTTTATAATGAACTTTAAGCCATCTGAATGCCCTTTCCTCTTGCAGCAATTATGACTGATATCATCACCCTTGACAATCCCATAAATGGATCCAGACCTGCAATCAGGACTGATTACACTGGCCACAAAACAAAAGGTAATCCCTCCTTTTCAGTAATCCATACAAATAAAATACACGTAAACTGAGAATCCAAATGCAGTTTTAACCATTGCAAACTGTCTATTTCTCCTATATGTAGATCTGCAGATGATTTGTGGCTTTTCATGTGATGACCTGGCTGCCATGTTCAAGGAACTGAAAGGTCTTGGTGTGGTGGTGCAAGAGCTGTCCAACGAACTCCGCAAAGTGGTGAGCAAAAAGTTGTTGCATATGAATATGCTGTAGAGTGGACATAGTCTGTAGATTAACACACTCCATCCACATAATCAAACCTCAATTTTTGTTCTGTTATCTAGGTGGATGAGAAAGACGTGCTTATGAATCGCATGGGCATTCATGCTGGTGTCTGTCTTCACAATGGAATTGTGCACAAAAACAAGGAGGAATGGACAGTGGACGATTGCACAGAGTGCACTTGCCAGGTAAGAACCCAATAACCTGCAGACATGTAACTGTTAGACTCTGAGAGCTGCCTGCTCTGTCATTAAGCCACAAATTTGTGTGTCAGTGAGATGAGAGCCATGTCATGTAGGTGCTATAATACACAGTACCGGTCTTAGTCTTGTCCACTGTGGCAGACTTAAGCCAGGTGTATCCATTTCCCTTAACCTCCTAGCCTGTAATTAAAAGTGTGAAATGAAGGAAGCTAAAGAGAATGCAGTCAACTTAAGTAAGCCTTGTAAACTAAATTTGTTATATGCCTTTATACTATTCTCTCTTAAGTGCCATGTTACATCAATACTGATGAATACTTGCATGCTTAATTACACACTTACATACAACCTTACATCCACTCTCAAGCTTAAGTTTAAGATGACTTGAATGAAAATTGTAATGTTGAATGTGGTGTTGCACTACGGCAAGAGGCTATGTTTTTTTTATTTCAAATGCACCAGTCATAATGAGAGTCATTGTGTTTACCGCAGAACTCTGCAACAGTGTGCCGCAAGATTTCATGCCCCCTAATCCCATGCGCAAACGCCACAGTGCCTGATGGGGAGTGCTGCCCTCGATGTGGAACCCGTAAGTGCAACTGAGTGTAGAGTCATTGTAATCAATTCTAACATCTTTTTTTTACACAGTATTTAATAATATTACTATTTTTACTGTATTTTTAATCAAATGAATGCTGCCTTGGTGAGCTTAAGAGTCTCATCCACAGACTAAAAAGTAAATGTACAAGAAAGTTTTTTTTCTTTCTTGTCAACTTGAATGTACTTTATTGTTAACCAGACAACATTTTGACTTTTAAAAGTCTACTGAAAGCACTGTTGCTACCCAAACATCCACAGTCATTTCTGTATCACAAAACAGACTTAAACTGAGGTTTAACTAATGAAAGGGACACTAAGAGCTTTGTGCATCACTAAATCACTAAATGGCCATAATTGTCTAAATTAGTTAAAGAGAGGTGGAAAATTGGTGCTGTTTGGCAGAGACTCAAAAAAGAAACAGCAGGCTCCTCACGTCTTGAGGGCTCGCCGTGCATAGCAAGGATTTCAATTAACATCAGCCTCATATGTTTGAACTTATGGCATAATCAAGGGTGTTTGCAAATACCATTTCCACATTTGGAGAAAGGTATCCCTGTGCGTTAAATACGCTGACATTTCCCCAGCATTCCAACTGCTTGGTTCATGCCAGGGTTCCCTGGAGTGCTCTGTCTCGAGCTGCCCAGGCTAAATTGAGTCCATTAAGGCCCAGTATTAAAAGCTTTTCTCCATTTTGCTGCTTTAGAAAGAAGAAATAGCTCTGCTATTGTCTCGTTTTGCTCTCTCGACAGCGAGCGACTCCGCTGAGGATGGCTGGTCCCCCTGGTCTGAATGGACCCATTGTTCTGTGTCCTGTGGAAGGGGCATTCAGCAGCGCGGCCGCTCCTGCGACCGCATCAATAACAACTGCGAAGGAACGTCAGTGCAGACGAGAGACTGCTACCTTCAGGAGTGTGACAAGCGCTGTGAGTGGTGCCCAGTGGCCAAAAGCGTCTATGATTTTTCCTCACAATAGAGGAGAAAAGTAATAACCTGCATTGTTTTTAACAGTTAAGCAGGATGGCAGCTGGAGTCATTGGTCACCCTGGTCTTCCTGCTCGGTCACCTGTGGAGCTGGTGTTATCACGCGCATCCGTCTCTGCAACTCCCCAACACCTCAAATGGAAGGCAAAGACTGCCAGGGTGAAGGTCGGCAAACTGAGAGCTGTGAGAAATCACCATGTCCGAGTAAGTAAACACCCTATGCAGTATGTCCAGTTTTGGTTTATTAAAAAGTGCAATTGTCTAAATTTTTGGTGTGTATTTTTTCTTAGTCAATGGAGGCTGGGGACCATGGTCACTCTGGGATACTTGCTCTGCCACCTGTGGCGGTGGAGTCCAAAACCGTAAACGTCTTTGCAATAATCCAGTGCCCATGTATGGCGGCAAAGACTGTGTGGGAGACGCAAAGGCCAATCAGATTTGCAACAAACAAGCCTGTCCAATTGGTGAGTTTTAGTATCACTCAAAACTTTACATGATACTAGTCTGTGTTTTCGAGATAAATCATACTTATTTTCATTTTTTCACAGATGGATGCCTTTCAAATCCATGCTTTGAAGGAGCCCAGTGTACAAGCTTCCCAGATGGCTCTTGGAAATGTGGAAAATGCCCCACAGGATACACTGGCAATGGAATCAGCTGCAAGGATATCAATGAGGTGCAGTACACTGCTTTTTAGTGATGCACCAATATTAAAATCCTGGCTGATACTGAATGCAGTGGGCATTTTCTCTTTTTTTACAGTGTAAGGAGGTCCCGGATGCCTGCTTTGAATTTAATGGAGTCCACAGGTGTGAGAACACAGTGCCAGGCTACAACTGCCTGCCTTGCCCCTCACGCTACAACGGCCCACAGCCGTTTGGCCGAGGAGTGGAGGACGCTGCTTCCAAGAAACAGGTAAATGAGAAAACACCGAAAGATTACGGATTACGGAACATTGCATGTGCTCACAAACTAATGTGCGCTGACTATCTTTTCTTGCAGGTGTGCACACCTCGTAATCCCTGCCTCGATGGAAGCCACGACTGCAATAAGAACGCTCGATGCAACTACCTGGGCCATTTCTCAGACCCTATGTACCGTTGTGAGTGCAAACCTGGCTTTGCTGGAAATGGACACATCTGTGGAGAGGACACTGATCTTGATGGTTGGCCTAATGCTGATCTTGTGTGTGTCGAGAACGCAACCTATCAATGCAAGAAGGTTGGCATATATTGGCTTTATTTGTTATAAAAATACAAATTGTGGCCATTATATATATTCATATACTATTACTCTTTTCTTATTTAAGGACAACTGTCCCAATCTTCCCAACTCTGGGCAAGAGGACTATGACAAGGATGGAGTTGGTGATGCTTGTGATAGTGATGACGACGACGATGGCATTCCTGATGACAGGGTAAAATATAGTTACATTACTGTTTATACAGTAAATTCCACAGGTGCTCAGTGACTTTTTGCACGTATCGCACCGTGTATGAATGAAGAAAGAGAAGCCGCCCAAATTTTACATAGCTTACAGTTTGAGGTGTGGGAAAAAAAGTGCTGTGTAAAATAAATTCAGTTTCTTTTGGAGACAAACCTCAAATTCCACCAAAAAAGTACCTTTCTGAAAGACCTGCAGTGTATCTTGCTAATCCAATATTATCCTTGGTCCAATTCCTAAAATAAGGCTCGCTTTTATCGTTGCGCTACTCTAAATAGACCTACACAGCCGCAGCCAAATTACAAGCCTAACATCTAAAAGTAATATCCTTCGTGTGAGTGGGTCTTGTGGAGAATCACTTGACTGTTATTTGCCATATGTTTCTCCATCTGAACTGCGGTCTCTTTTAAAATAGGACAACTGCCCCCTCATCTTCAACCCAAGACAGTACGACTACGATCGCGATGATGTGGGAGACCGCTGCGATAACTGTCCGTACAACAGCAACCCAGACCAGACCGACACTGACAACAATGGTGAAGGTGACGCCTGTGCTGTGGACATTGATGGAGATGGTACGAAACTCTGAAAAATCTAATAATAATTTTATTTCGCATAAAGAATCATATTTTACAAAACCAATTCTCATTACCGTAATACTTTTAATACTCTCATTATTTTACATTTTTAATAATTTTCCTTTTTTTAGTTATTTAAAACTATTTATTTAATGCATAAATTGAAGGCAGTACAAAAACTACTACAAAAATAATAATAATATATTTTCTTCACATTACAGTAATGAGAATATGAGAACAAAGATATTTTTGTACACGGCAATGTAAATATCTTCAGCAAAATATAATTAGGCATAATTTCTTTATTTATTTTTCATTCCTTTGTTAATTTTTTATTTCAACTGTGCAGTAAATTATGACCTGGATATTTTCTTGACAGGTTTCGTGAGAACCACTCTGAATTTTTCCAGTGTGTTTTCAATCAATCTTCACCATTATTTCATTCTATTTGACAGGTATTTTGAATGAGAATGACAACTGCCCATATCTGTACAACGTCGATCAGAAAGACACTGATCTCGATGGAGTCGGTGATCAGTGTGACAACTGCCCTCTGGAACACAACCCAGACCAGGTATGTATACGTGAGACTTAAACGAGTAAGTGAATGCCGCAGGTGTTTCAAACCATTATATAATCCACAGAGATCTAGGAGCTGTTCAGTTCAGCTCCAGAGGCACTGCAAAAAAATAAAAAATACCCAGAGGGTAGTCGCAGTCTTTACTAAGCTATGTATGTGAGGAGTAAATCCTTTTCTCCTTGAATCCAAAGCCACACAATAAAGCACTAGGAGGCTTTTCAGGGACACTCACTAGTGTTCAATTAACCCAAAAAGATATGCAGAGGTAAAGAATGGTTATTAGTGAGGAGCGAGAGATTTTCTGGTGGGTTTATGCATGCCCTGTCGGCACTCAATCCCTGCGGATCACACCTGTGCCATGGTTAACTGAAGAGAAGGAATGCACCCCTCCTTTCCTCATTAGACGCTGAAATGCGACTGTGGTAGTGCCAAGCTTCAGGAACATGAGATTGCTTTCTGAAAAAGCCTACACAGATAGGCCAAATAGGACAGAAGTTTGTACCTTTTAGAAAAAGACCCGTTCTGGTGGGAATATTTTAATTAGGAAAGCCATAGAGCTTTAAAAACACTTCAGTATTTAAAGATTGTACACTTTTACTCCGACAGCTTGACTCTGATTCTGACCGTGTTGGAGACAAATGTGACAGCAACCAGGATATCGATGAGGACGGTCACCAGAACAACCTGGACAACTGTCCGTACATCCCCAATGCTAACCAGGCTGATCACGACAAGGATGGTAAAGGAGATGCTTGCGACTATGATGATGATAATGACGGCATCCCTGATGACAAAGACAACTGCAGATTGGTTCCCAATAAAGATCAACTGGATTCTGATGGTCAGTTTTACATCTGAATATTCATATCTGTTGCACTCATTAACGTAAAGGTTTATACTGACTGGTTAAACTTCTTCCATTTGTAGGCGATGGACGTGGTGACGCCTGTAAAGATGACTTTGACCAAGACAATGTCCTGGATATCTATGATGTCTGTCCTGAGAACTTTGACATCAGTGAAACAGACTTTCGCAAATTCCAGATGGTTCCTCTGGATCCCAAGGGAACTTCTCAGATCGACCCCAACTGGGTGGTGCGTCACCAAGGAAAAGAACTGGTTCAGACAGTCAACTGCGACCCTGGCATTGCTGTTGGTAGGTTCAGTCTTAAAAAAAGAATTCAATTTCACCTAAGCAAGAATGTTTTCTGACTTTTTTCCAAATTTCTTTAAAAGGTTTTGATGAGTTCAATTCAGTCGACTTCAGTGGAACCTTCTTCATCAACACTGAGAGGGATGATGACTACGCCGGCTTCGTTTTCGGATACCAGTCTAGCTCTCGCTTCTACGTGGTCATGTGGAAGCAGATCACACAGACCTACTGGTCCAGCACACCTACTAAGGCACAGGGTTACTCAGGGCTGTCAATCAAAGTGGTTAACTCCACCACAGGGCCAGGCGAGCATCTGAGGAATGCCCTGTGGCACACCGGAGACACTCCAGGACAGGTACGTTTCACCCGAAGTTCGCTGTGATAAAATCAGGTTTGAAACGCTTCATATGAATGCCAACATTTCTGTACGTGATCCATTTTAGGTGCGAACACTGTGGCACGACCCAAAGAATGTGGGATGGAAGGACTTCACTGCTTACAGATGGCATTTGACTCATAGACCAAGAACTGGACACATAAGGTATTACTAAAAGATGGAATTCTGGAAGTAACTCTTGTTTATATGTATTTTATTAATCATATTTTTATATATTTCAGAGTGGTCATGTATGAAGGCAAAAAGATCATGGCAGATTCTGGAAGAATTTATGACAAAACATACGCAGGCGGAAGACTAGGTCTCTTTGTTTTCTCACAAGAGATGGTGTACTTCTCAGACCTCAAATATGAATGCAGAGGTGAGCGTCAACACATCGCATAGACGCCCAAATAAAAGTTTGTTTTTCGATATTAACACTTCCTTGTCTTTCTGTTCCCTTTCAGATGCGTAATTGCACAGGCAGGAAGTTCATCAAAGAATGCACCTTTCCATATAAATATGTATTCCAGGCAAAGTCCAGGGACAGATTTGACGCTACTTTTTCTGCTGCCGCTCACACACTGGTGGAGTGAGAAAGCAGGTAGCCAATTTCAATGTAACCGTCACTGGTTGGGATAGAAACCAAGTGGCTTCTGATTCAGAATCTGGACTCCTCCACCATTAGCAGGTAGAGCAGAAGAAAAGTCTCCCTCGCTTTGCTTAATTGGGAAGACTGCGATCTCTCTCTGAAAAACCTCATTCAGCTCTGTGTGGGAAGAGCTCCCAACAGACAGCTATGCACTTCAAAACCTTTACTCTCTCTCATGTGTTTTCGTGCTCTCTTTTTGAAAAGCTGTCCAAATTATGGCTCCATTAGAGAGAGCGCAACCCTTTTAAACAAGACTGCTTTTATAATATTCAGTATTTTATCAAAACTTTAAACCGTTTTCTTGACTAGAAACAAAGCGTTGTGAATGCTTGAGATATTGAAGCAACAACAAAAGGTTTAAAATCATTGTATAAGTAAAAGAATACTATTTTGTATTCCAAGCAGGTGATTTTAGAGGACAAATCTGTCATGTATTGATTTTTATCGAAATTTTTGTTTGTCTATCTAAAGTTTCGCTTAGCAAAGTCACATCTTAAGTATCATGAACATCCATTAAGGTCTGGCGGGAGATAACTTAT
This sequence comes from Poropuntius huangchuchieni, assembly GCA_004124795.1. Classification (NCBI taxonomy): domain Eukaryota; kingdom Metazoa; phylum Chordata; class Actinopteri; order Cypriniformes; family Cyprinidae; genus Poropuntius; species Poropuntius huangchuchieni. The sequence goes on along the minus strand of SCHK01391118.1, from coordinate 3,505 downwards.
GGTTTAGCGGGCATAGTTTTCTCAGGGCTAGATGGTTAAACCATTTTAACATATTCATTAGAAATGGCAAAATGAAAGGTTGTTTGAAGAGGAATTAGACAGACCAAGGTTTAAAGACTCGCCACATCTGGATACTAGATTACCAAGTACTCTAGTGTGAGGTTTTATTTGAGATGCTAATTTCTAAAGGAAAGATGATACTTTTAGACTTTTTCTATATATATATTTATGTAGCACTTACAAAACACTTTTTGAGTTTGGCAAGACTGTGCTGTGATTTTGCTTCAAAAAGCACAAGCGAGGGAATTTCTAAAGACTGCCCTCACTAAAACAACTACTTCAACATTTACAAGAAAAATAAACTCTCATAACCGATGTTCTGTCTAAAACTACTCATCCAAACTTTTCCGGTCAAGAACCGTTCATCCTTCGCTTTCAAAGGAGATGATCTTCTGACCCGTTTGCCTTTTCTGTAGAGAGAGAGAGAGATAAAGGAAAACTTTAATGTACAAATATTACCTCATTGCTGTTTTGTAATTTGATCGAGCAAAAGCTTTTAAATACTTTTTCCTTTGCTTAAAGAAAAAAATTGGTTGCTTTATTGCTACTGTAGCACAAGTTGTAAATAGTATATAGAACAAACAGCCAGCCCCACATCCCAATGGAAAATAGAGTAAAACACACATTTTTTTTTTTTTTTAAAGGAATACATTTGCCAGTACTTCAAATGTCCAGTACTTTTTTTTAAAGTTGATAAATTATTGCTTTATTGTTGTCTCTGTTTGTAAGACTGTTTCATTTGTGTGTGTAGATAAATGCTATTTAAATAATTTATCATGGAGTGCCATCTGAGGCATTTCCATCTGTATAAACAGTTTGCACACTGACGTGAGGATGTTCTGTTCTTCATTGTTTGTATCTTTGTGTTGTTATTTTTGTACAATTAGTGATGCTTGACTGTAAACATTTTTACTTAGTTACACAATGCAAAATGCTATTTTTACGTATAGCGATTATTTTGGTACATACTTCAGAATAATAAACAGATGATAGACATCGTAAAACTGATGTTTATTGGCTTTGTCTGCTTTTTATTACTGCATGTTTGTGTCTCGTGAGATTTTTTGTTGTGCAACAGCATGTCTACAAGACTGAAATTTTCTGTGCGTGGCGCGAAAGGTCAAAGTAATTATAAAACAAAAGTTCATAAAGGGCATCTCAGGCCCCAACACAGCATAAATACCTTAAAAAAGACACTAAAAATAGATATGGTAGACCAAGGTCAATGTTAGTTCCAAGTTAAAGGCTGAGACAAGTCCACTTTCTTCTTCAAAAGACAGGCATGCATGTCTTCAGGAGAAGTGTGGAATGTTGCAGCAGCGCCTCTCCTCGGGGTTAATCTTCTAATTCCTCACTCGCCTGTGGGGAAAGCGTGAACCTCCCTGACCCACAGTGTGGCATTCTGGGTTTACTCAACCCAGATCTGGGTGATTTAGTGCTCGTCTGACAGGTGTGGGTCTGTAAACACATTCATATCATGTTGGCCAGGGATCAGAGAAGATATCAGGGTTACTGTGGAGATCCAAAGACAATCTGGGCACAAGACTGCAAAGTTGGCCTTTGTATTAGTTGTCCAAATTTCCAACAGACAAAAACTGTAAGAAGGACCTCGACATGATATATGTCATGGAATTGATCTGCTTACTGAAGGTTTAAGTCTACTTCTAAGTCTTTTTGGTTGTGTTCCATTACTTTCATGCCGTTCTTGGTGGTCAGGCCTCCCGTTCATATTTACAGCTTAAATATACGTGCAATAAAAATGACATTGTTGCTATATGAATAGAAGCTGTAAATTCAAAATGTCTGAGGTACTGTCTGGTTATATATAAATCTTGAGGTTTGGTTTTCGAGGCAGTAAAAACAGTAATACTGCAGGCTGAGGTTTTAGTTCCTAATTTTGAATTGTTTTTAAATTTAGTGAGTGTGCTGAGTTTTTATATAACAACTGAGACTTGTGGAGTAATTTAGCTGGGCAAGTATAACGGTTTGACACCAAAATTATGTTTTTGTTTTGTTTTTTATGTGTTGTCATATATATTCCCAGATTATATTTTAATATGTAATGTATTCCTCTAATGGCAAAGCAAAATTTTTAGCAGCCATTTCTACAGTCTCAGTCACATGTTTATTTAGAAATCTTTCTAATATAAGATTTTGATGCTCAAGGAACATTTCTTGTTTTTTAAAATTTGTAAAAATATTTTGCAACATATCTTTAATGTCATAAAATATATGAAAAAAACAAACATAATATAATGACTGCAGAGCAGAATTAGCATTGACACTGATGTCATGATTTAAAAGCATCATGTGAATGAGAAACGTATTATGTGACACCTAGTTTGAAGGTGTGAGAAAGCTACAGCTATTGTGGCTTTATTGTAGTAATTTGGAGCCGTTAGGTACATTCTCACATTTGTAATGTCAGCCTTTGTTATTCCATTTGACCAATAGGAAAACACTAAATAAACATTAGAGGGAGAACTATATACATAGAGTGTACAATAGCATAAAATGTTGTTTTCCATGATGAAGCAAGGTGAATGTCTACTGTAAACTGTCTGTGGTGAAAAAGGAAGCCGGAGACTAATAATTTACTATTCATTAAGGCACTGGCACGAGATGAGAGGCCATGCGGGAAGTTGAAAGGAAGTTGCTCTAGCTTTTAATTTCCTGCAGTGAGCTCCTGCTAACTCATGGTTAAAACGGATCCTGTAATTCATGCAGCTCCCACCACTGTACTGTATCAGACAGCAACAAACAGATCAAATCACCAGGCAAAGCTGCAATACATGTGGAAATAAAATAGTACATATGATGAATGATGACTTTCATGCTTATTTTTGAAAGTGAATGTTGTAGGAAAAAGTATATGAACCCTTGGATTTACATTACATTTACATATAAGCTGGTCATGAAATTGTTATTCATCAAATATAAAGACAAATATAGTCTTTAAACAACTTGTATACACATACACATACTATATACACGTTAAACAACTAATAAACACACAATGCTACATTTTCATGTCTTCATTAAAAAAAAAAAATCGACATTATTTTAAATTAAAGAGAAAGTTCACCCAAAAATGAAAATTTGATGTTTATCAGCTTACCCCCAGGGCATCCAAGATGTAGGTGACTTTGTTTCTTCAGTAGAACACAAATGGAGATTTTTAACTCCAACTGTTGCAGTCTGTTAGTCATATAATGCAAGTCAATGGGAACTACATCTATGAGAGTAAAAAAACATGCACCGACACATCCAAATTACAGCCTGCGGCTCGTGACGACACATTGATGTCCTAAGACATAAAATTAGCGTTTTTTGTGAGAAACTGAACTGTATTTATATAATTTTTTTTTTACCTCTGTTACACTGCAATGTAGAGCTAGCCCAAACGTCTTTTAGACTGCAATGTAGAGCTAGCCCGATCTTCTTC